>PVKM010002664.1:0-62974 GCA_004027735.1 Carollia perspicillata | reverse complement strand
TATTGTAAATTGTGCTGCTATGAACATTGGGGTGCACAGGTTCTTTTGGAATGGTGTTTCAGGATTCTTAGGGTATAATCCCAGCAGTGGAATTGCCAGGTCAAAAGGCAAGGATTTATCAACGTTGCATGCTTCTGATTCAGTCTCAGAGCTCTTGAAGAATTCTGGCTCATATTCAGTCTCTGGTTCTTTTTACTCCTGAACATCTCAAGTAATATACCCTGATCTGACTGAAGCTAGTGCTAGAGCAGACCCACTACAGATGGTCCACACTATCTTCTTTCAAGGAAGGTTTAAAAGTGAAGCAAGGGGAGTAAGTTGGAATATATGAAAATATCAACCTTGAACGTGTAACAAGTTGAAAATAATCCTATCTTATTGTTTCATTGGATATGTTTTCTAATAGCCTGTAACATAGGCAGTTCAGATGTTAATTCATTTAGACTGAACTTTAAATAAATCTGTTGATCTAAAACAATTTTTTTTTAATTTTCTTTTTCTTCTGAAGGGTGCATTTATTTTTTACAGCTTTATTGAGATATAATTAACACATAACATTGTATAAGTTTAAGGTGTAAACCATGTTAATTTGATATATTTTTATTTTGCAAAATGATTATCATACTATTGTTAGCTAACAAAGTCATCATGTAACTTATTTACTATTTCTTTTTTGTGGTAAGAACATCTAAAATCTACTCTCAGCAACTTTCAAGGATATAAAATTGTTAACTATAATTACCATGCTTACATTGGATCAGATTCCCAGAATTGTTTTCATTTTATAATTGGAATTTTTACCTTTGATCAACAACTCTCCATGCCCTCCACCCTAGCCTCTGGCAACCACCACTCCACAATCTGTGTCTGAGTTTGGCTTTTTCAGATTCAATGTTTAAGTGAAATCATACAATATTTGTCTTTCTCTGTCTGACTTATTTCACTTAGCATAATCCCCATAAGGTCCATCCATGTTGTTGCAAATGGCAGGATTTCCCTTTTTGTGGTTGAATTATATATATATAATATAAATATATATATATATTCCATTCATATGTTCATAAACACTCAGAATATTTCCATTCTATTTTATATTTTATTCATTTAATTTTTAAAATTTTTCAATTACAGTTTACATTCATTATTGTTTTGTATTTCAGGTGTACATCATAATGGTTAGACAGTCAGATACTCTACAGAGTGTTGCTCCAATGTGTCCAGTACCCACATGGCACCATCCATAGTTACTACAATATTATTGACTATATTCCCTATGCTGTACTTTATCCTTGTGACTATTTGCAAGTCCCAATTTCTACTTCTGAATTCCTTCACATTTTTTACCCAGTCCTCAGCACCCCCCACCCCTATGGTAACCATCAGTCTGTTTTCGGTATCTATGAATCTGTTTCTGTTTTGTTTGATCATTTATTTTGTTCTTCAGATTCCACATGTAAGTGAAATCATATGGTATTTATCTTTCTCTGACTGACTTCACTTAGCATAATACTCTCTAGCTCCATCCATGTTACAAATGGTAAGATTTCATTTTTTATGGCTGAGTAGTATTTCACTGCATATATATATAATCATATTTTTTACCCACAAGTCTATTGATGGGCACTTAGGTTGTTTCCAGATCTTGGCTATTATAAATAATGCTGCAATGAACATAGGATAGAGGTGCATATATTCTTTGGAATTAGTGTTTCAGGATTTTTAGGGTATAATCCCAGCAGTGAAATTGCTGGGTGAAAAGGCTGTTTCATCTTTAATTTTCTGAGGAAATTCCATACTGTTTTCCACAGTGGCTGCACCAGTCTGCATTCCCACCAACAGTGCACCAGGGTTCCCTTTTCTCTGCATCCTCACCAGCATTTGTTGTTTGTTGATTTGTTTATGATGGCCATTCTGACATGTGTGAAGTGGTATCTCATTGTGGTTTTAATTTGCATCTCTCTGATGATTGGTGATGTTCAGCATGTTTTCATATGTCTATTGGCCATCTATGTGTCCTCTTTTGAGAAATGTCTGTTCAGGTCTTCTGCCCACTATTTTTTTGATGCAGTCTTGTTTATTTATTTATTTGTTTATTTTTTTGCTTCCTCTGCCCAAGAGGATATGTCAGAAAAAAATTTGCTAAAAGAAATGTCAGACACTTTAGTGCCTATATTTTTTGTAGGAGTTTTATGGATTTGGGTCTTATATTTAAGTCTGTAATCCATTTTGAATTTATTTCTGTATATGATATAATAAGGTAATCTAATTTCATTTATTTTTGCATTTATCTGTCCAATTTTCTCAATACCATTTATTGATTAGACTGTCTTTACCCTAGTAGATGTTCTTGCTTACTTTATTGTATATTAATTGACCATATAGGCATGGGTTTATTCCTTGGCTCTCTATTCTGTTTCATTGATTTATTATATGTCTGCTTTTATGCCAGTACCATGTTTTTTGGATTACTATAGCCTTGTAGTATAGTTTGATATTAGGTCACATGATACCTCCCACTATGATCTTTTTCGAGATTTCTGTGGCTATTTGGGGTCTTTTGTATTTCCATATAAAATTTTGTATTATTTGTTCTAGTTCTTTAAACAATGTCTTTGGTATATTGATAAGGATTACACTGAATCTGTACATTGCTTGTGTTGTATGAACTTTTTAGTGATGTTAATTCTTCCTATGCATAAATTCTGTATATGCTTCCATTTATTTGTTTCTTCTTCAATTTCTGTCTTCAATATCTTATAATTTCCTGAGTACAGGTCTTTTACCTCCTTGGTTAAATTTATTCCTAGGTATTTTATTTTTTATGCAATTGTCAATGGGGTTGTTTTCTTAGTTTCTCTTTCTGATAGTTCATTATTGGTGCATGAAAATGCAACCATTTTTTTGCCCTGGCAAGTGTGGCTCACTTGGTTGGTCTTTGTTCCACAAACTGAGGAGTCACAGATTTGATTCCTGGTCAGGGCATATGCCTAGGTTACAGGTTTGGTCTCTACTCAGGGTGCATATGAAAGGCAACCAAAAGATGTTTCTCTCTCACAATGATGTTTCTCTCCCTCTCTTTCTTCCTGTCTTTCCCTTTCTCTAAAAGGAATGAGAAAAATGTCTTTGGGTGAGGATAAGAAAATGCAACCAATTTTTTAACATTTATTTTGTATCCTGCTACTTTACTAAATTCATTTATGAGTTCTAATAG
Source organism: Carollia perspicillata (assembly GCA_004027735.1). Classification (NCBI taxonomy): domain Eukaryota; kingdom Metazoa; phylum Chordata; class Mammalia; order Chiroptera; family Phyllostomidae; genus Carollia; species Carollia perspicillata. The sequence continues at coordinate 59,763 of PVKM010002664.1, read as the reverse complement.
TTTCTGGTGGAATCTTTAGGGTACTCTATGTGTAGTAACATGTCATCTGCTTATAATGACAGTAAAATGTTTAAAAAGAGCCTTTTACTCGACTAAGAAGTGAAAAATATTTTTTCTGAACTGATTACCGAGATTAAATTTTAATGGCGAAAGCTATCTCAGTAAGTCTGTTTAATTTTAAGCCATGATAAAATATTTGATTTTAAATAAGGTAAACTATTATTTCCTACCTCTGGTTTCCTTCCCCAAATGTTTGCTACATTACTATTTCAAATGGTTTAGGGCTACCATATATTGAGCTTCTACTATGTATTAGCTATTGTATGTGGCAGTTTGCATATGCCTTTTGAAATTATCATAATAATTTTATCACATAGATATTATCACCTTCATTTTTATGCAGAGATACAGTGTGAATCAGAGAGGACATGTACATTTCCCAAAGTCATATATATAGGAAGTGGCTCAAGTCTCCTTAAGTACACAGTACTCTGCTCTTAATCACTACACTGAACTCCCTCTCAGTGCTTGAGGATATCTCATACCAAATGAGGGACACTGTACTATACAAAGTAGGCACAGATTCTATTGCAAGTAAGGGCCTATATATTTCTTGTTTGAGTGTTTGACAAGATCCAATTCAAATAATGTTTTTGCCTCATTTTAAAGTTGCCACTGCTATGGGCTTCCTAGACAAAAAGGGCCTAGCCTTAGATTTTTTAAATTAATTCTCAAATTAGTTTCAGAGAGGCCAACTTGCAATGCAGCAGGCAGGAATGGGTGACTCTTTGAAACTTGTTTAGCAAATGTGGAAATGCCTAGTTACTGTCTGAATGTTCCTCCATTTTTTTGCATCCATGTTCAGAGGCAGCTTTCATTTAGGGTTGTTATAGGTTTATATCAAAACAGTAACTCAGTCAATAAACCCCAAAATACAGCCGGTCTCAGTAATTAGCACATATGTGCAGTGTTGGTACTGGGACAGGGGAACTGGAACAGTGTTTAGCTAGTATGTTGTGAGTGTGCAACATTTCCAGAATTCTTAGGCAGTCTTATGTGCATTTTCTAGAAGCACATCCACTATGAGCTGTACTTATACCACTGTAAGTGGTACTATGCCAAATCATATTAGGAAAATTGAAAATAATTTGTTATCAATTCACATTAAAACTTTATTATAGAAAATTGCTAATGAAAGGAGGAAAGACACTAAAATCTTGCCTAGAACAGGTTTTTATTTTTAATTTAAGAAAGCTGAAAGAAATGCTTCTAAGAAACTAAACTCTGAAGAATCAAGAAATGTCTTAAAATTGTGTTTAAAATACATATAACACTTAATGTAAAATGTCACGAGTCCTAAGAGGGCATATAAAAAATAGTTCTCATCTAATATTTTTGTAAAGACAGATTTTATTACAATATCAGAAATTCAGTTTCACTAGGAATCTCTGAGAAGAAGCTTCCAGACCCAACAAAATTAGGCAGTGCCAAATTCCAAACCAATATGCACTTAAATATGTGTAATAAAAAACAAAAGAGACACAAGCCCAGTGTATACTATTTAATATTCAGGTAATTTTTTTGTCTCTGTTTTCAGAAATATTTCATAGGACACCTATCTGGCCAACCTGGTTGGTTATTTTATTTTTTATTTTTTAAATTGAATTTATTGAGATGACATTGCTTCACAAAACTATACAGGTTTCAAGGGTAGAGCTGAGAAAAATATCACCTGCGCACTATATTGTGTGCCCATTACCCAAAGCAAAACCTCTTTCAGTCTCAATTTATCACCTCTTTTAACCACCTCCACCAAACCCCAACTCCCCTTCCCTTTGAATATAACCACGTTGTTGCCTGTTTACGTGTCATTATATGATAGCCATTCTGACAGGTGTGAGGTGATATCTCATTGTGGTTTTAATTTGCATTTCTATGATGGTGAGTGATGTTGAGCACCATTTCATATGTCTGTTGGCCATCTGTATGTCTGCTTTGGAGAAGTATCTATTCAGAACCTTTATCTACTTCTTAATTAGGTTGTTTGTCTTCCTGGTATTGAGTTGTGTAAGTTCTTTATATATTTTGGAAATTAACCCCTTATCAGATGTATCACTGGCAAATACGTTCTCCCATGCAGCGGGTTTCCTTTTCATTTTTCGATGGTTTCTTTTCCTGTAAAAATGCTTTTTAGTTTGATGTAGTTTTGTTTGTTTATTTTTTCTTTTGTTTTCTTCGCCTGGAGAGATATATCAGGAAAAATGCTGTTATGAGCAATGTACAAGATTTTACTGCCTATGTTTTCTTCTAGAACTTTTATAATTTCATGACTTACATTTAAATCTTTAATCTATTTTGTGTATATTCTTGTATATGATGTAAGTTGTTGGTCTAGTTTCATTTTTTTTTGCATGTACTAGTCCCATTTTCCCAACACAATTTTTTTTGAAGAGACTGTCCTTACCCAATTATGTATTCTTGCCTCCTTTGTCAAATATTAATTGACTAAAAAGGTGTGGGTTTATTTCTGTGTTCTCTATTTGGGTCCATTGATCTATATGCCTGTTCTTGTGCCAATACCGTGTTGTTTTGATTTCAGTGGCCTTGTAATATAGTTTGATATCAGATATTATGATCCCTCCAACTTTGTTCTGTTTTGTCAAGATGGTGGAGTCTATTTGGGGTCTTTTGTGGTTCCATATGAATTTTTGGAATATTTGTTCTTGATCTGTGAGATATGCCATTGGTATTTTAATAGGAATTGTGTTGACTCTGTAGATTGATTTGGTCGGTATGGACACTTTAAATATGTTGATTTTTCCAATCCATGAACACAGGGTATGCTCCCACTTATTTGTATGTTCCTCAAATCCTTTATTCAGTATCTTACAATTTTCTGAGTATAGGTTTTTTACCTCTTTGGTTAAATTTGCTCCTTGGTACTTTGGGTTATTTTTGAAATAGTAAATGGAGTTGTTTTCTGAAATTTTCTTTCTGATAGTTCAATATTGGTGCATAAAACTACCACAGATTTCTGAATATTAACTTTGTATCATGCTACTTTGTTGAATTTCTTGATTAGATATAGTAGGTTTTTTGGTGGTGAGTCTTTAGGGTTTTCTGTATGCAACATCATGTCATCCATGAATAATGACAGTTTTATTTCATCCTTTCCAACTTGGATACCTTTTATTTCTTCTTGTCTTATTGCTGCAGCTAGGACTTCCAGTACTATGTTGAATAAGAGTGGTTAAAGTGGACATCCCTGTCTTGTTCCTGATCTTAAGAGAAATGCTTTTTTTTTTGCCCATTGAATATGACGTTGGCTGTGGGTTTGTCATATATGGCCTTCATTAGGTTGAGTTATCATCCCTCTATGGAAGCCTTGCTGAGTTTTTATCACAAATGGGTACTGAATTTAATCAAATGCTTTTTCTGCATCTATCGATATGATCATGTGGTTTTATCCTTCATTTTGTTTATGTGATGTATCATGTTTATCAATTTGTGAATATTGTACCAACCTTGCATACCCAAAATAAATTTCACTTGATCATGATGTATGATCTTTTAAATATATTGCTGGATCCAGTTTGCTAATATTTTGTTGAGAATTTTAGTACCTATTTAACAGGGATATTGACCTATAATTTTCTTTCTTTTTAGTGTCTTTATCTGGTTTTGGAATTAGGATAATACTGGCCTCATGAACAGAGCTTGGAAGTCTTTCATCTTCTTGAAATTTTTGGAATAGTGTGAGAAGGATAGCTGTTCATTCTTGAATCATTGGCAAAATTTGCCTGTGAATCTATCCAGTGCTGGGCTTTTGTTTGCTGGCAAGTTTTTTGATTACTGCTTTGGTTTAATTAATTTAATTGGTCTATTCAGATTTGCTGATTCTTCTTGATTTAGTTTTGGAAAATTGTATGTTTCTAAGAATTTATCCATTTCATCCAGGTTGTCCAATTTGTTGGCTTATAGTTGTTCATAGTATTTTCTGGTAATTCTTTTTATTTCTGTGGTGTCAGTTGTTATTTCTCCTCTTTCATTTCTGATTTTATTTGTTAGGGTCCTCTCTCTTTCTTTCTTGAAGACTCTGGTTAAAGGTTTGTTAATCTTGTTTATGTTGTCAAAGAATGACCTCTTGGTTTCATGGATCTTTTATAATATTTTTTTTTAGTCTCTATGTCATTTATTTTCCCTCTAATCTTTATTATTTCCTTCCTTCTATTAACTCTGGACTTTGCTTATGGCTTTTTTTAAAAGTTCTTTTAAGTGTAGGATTAGATTGTTTGAGAGTTTTCTTGCTTCTTAATGGAAGCCTGTAATGATATGAACTTCCCTCTCGGGACTGCTTTTGCCGTGTCCCTTGGATTTTGGGTTGTTGTGCGTTCATTTTCATTTGTCTTAAGGTAACTTTTGATTTCTTCCTTCATCTCATTGTTAACCTATTTATTGTTTAATAAATGTTATTTAGCTTCCATGTGTTTGAATATGTTTCAGTTTTTATTGCAATTGATTTCTAGTTTCATACCACTGTGGTCAGAGATGATGCTTGATATGTTTTCAGTTTTCTTGAGCTTATTAAGGCTTATTCTGTGTCCTAACATTTGGTCAGTCTTTGACAATGCTTCTTGTCCACTTGAGAAGAATGTGTGTTCTGCTGCTTTAGGATAAAATGTTCTTTAAATATAAATTAAACCCATCTGATCCTGATCCAATGTGTTACTTAAGGTCATTCATTATTAACTTGTTGATTTTTTGTTTAGAAGTTTTTTCATTCATTGATGTTAATGGCGTGTTAAAATTCCCTACTATGACTGTATTTCTGTCAATTTCTTCCTTAATATCCACCAAGATTTTCTTTATATAGTTAGGTGCTCCTATGTTGGGTGCATATATATTGACAAGGGTTATATCAATTTGTTGGGTTGATTCCTTTACTACTATGTAGTGACCTTCTTTGTCTCTTGTTATGGTATTTGTTTTGAAGTCTATTTTGTTAAAATAAGTATTGCTACCCCAGCTTTTTTTTCTATTTCCATGAAATATTTTTTAAATCTGGCTGGTTATTTTAGAGCAGGGATAACACACTGCTGCTGAAAACAGTTGTGAGACAACGACTTTAATCAGTTTTTTTTGGTTTAAAATGGAATTAAGAAGATGATTCCTTTTTTCTTTTAAATTAAATTTATTGGGGTGACATTGGTTAATAAGATGATATAGGCTTCAAATGTAGATTTCTATAGTACATGATCTGTATATTGCGTTGCCTAGCACCCGAAGTCAAATCATCTTTCATCACCATATATTCAGCCCTCTTTATCCTTTACTACTGCCCCATCCCCCTTCCCTCTGGTAACTATCATATGATTTTCTGTGTCTGTGAGTTTCAGTTTTATGTTCCACAGATGAATTAAATCATATGGTTTTTAACTTTTTTGACTGACTCATTTTGTTTAGCATAATATTCCCAAAGTCCATCCATGTTGTCACAAGTGGCAGTATTTCATCTTTTCTTATGGCTCAGCAGTATTCCATAGTATGTGAACCACATCTTCTTTATCCAAGGTGGCACATACTCATTGTATGTATGAATAATAATACAAATGTGTATCAAACAGCAAGTGAAAAGCCCCTCACCTTTCCCATGATTTTCCAGTCTCTAAATAAAACCTTCCATTAATATTCTAGTGTATGGCCTTTTAGATTCTTCTACACAAACATAGTCTTCCTTTCTTCCACACACTTGGAAGAAGCATGTTCCCCTTTGTAACTAATTTTTATTTTTAAAAGTTTTAAAATATGCCCAAACATATTACTGGCCTAGGAAGGAAGAGAATGATGAGAGTTATACTTCTCAGGACTCATAAGTGGAATAGCAGTATGATCTGACTTCCTCGATTTTTCTGTGGGTTTTTTGCTCGCGTTTATTCCCTGCTACAATACATTTCCTACTAATTCCATTGTCAATATTGGGATTTGTGGAATTGATTAATGGGTTCATTAACTTTTTCCTAATGCCAGTTTCCTGTTTTCTGCATGAAAATTTATTTCTGGATCCATTCCTGCCTGTGACATGTTTGAACTGACTAGTCCTTGATCTCTGTTTCCTGTCTGCTTCCATATCCTCTTAATCTCAAGGTCTCCTTTCTTTCAACTCTGGATATACCTAATGATGCATTGGATTTTGTGGGAAAATATATTAGTTTTCTTCTTATACATTATTCAGAAACTACTTAACTGTCATAGAACTATCACACATGAATTTCTATTTTTTCTCTTTGTATTCCTTGCAATAATAGGTTTCATATGTATACTTCCTTATGCATAAAGTACTTCCTTTTATTAGTCATAAAACCACCTTGTTTAAGTTACAAAGAGTGTTTCCTAGTTCTAGTGTTAATAAGTGTCATGGGGTTAATATCAGGGTCACAGTTTTTATCCCTGTTTACATTAGCTTCACAATGTCACCACTCAAATTCTATTGTGTTGTCACAGATACCACTGATGTCTTAGGTCTCAAGGGGTCACAACGGGAAATTCTTTTTTATGACCCCAAATTATCCCACCCAAATTACCCACCATTTTTACAGCCAAGTTTTTAGAGCTCTGCACAGTAAATCCCCATGTAGTCTCTGAGCTCATTTTCTTTTACTCCCTTACATGTGTACCTTTATTTCCAGCCAAACAGGATTATATGCTCTTTCTTAATCTTGACAAATTTGTTTTTGAACCACAAGCTTCTGCCATTCCTCTTCCTGGAGCATGCATCACCTATTAAACTTTGACTTTGAAAAGTTCTTGATCTTCAGACCTTGCTCAAAGCTCTTGTGTGTATGCTGACCTGAATTCTTTCTAAACATCCTCCTTTACTTCTTACCAGAAAGCCTCTGCTGTAGTCAAAGGGCCTATTGATCTTCCCACATCATCCAATGTATATGTCTGCTGCTGAGACCTCATGATGTTTCCTGTGCTGGAATCTCGTGAAGGAACTAAGGAGAGCCCATCGACAATTACAAATCCAAGAAAAGAGAGGTGTGTAGGCATTCAAAAGAGACTTGGAAGGTTAGGAAAGCATTCCAGATAGGAAGTATGGATAAGATTTTAATAGACAAGTTTGGGAAAGATTCCTTTGTGAGAGGGGACTATGTTGAGCCTAGCTGAAAGCTTTTCTCTAAGATCAGGAAGAAGATCACTCTCATTACTCCTGTTCAGCATAGTACTGTAAGTTCTAGCTAGAGATATCAGGAAAGAGAAAGAAATAAAAGACATCCAAATCAGGAGAGTAGAAGTGAAATTGTCTCTTTTTGCATGTAATATGAATTTACACACAATAAACCCCTAAAGACATAAAAAACTGTTAGAACAAATAAATATATTCAGTAAATTTGTAAAATTCAAAATTAACATACAAAAATCACAATTGTACTTGAACAATAATAAAAAAAAATCAGTTACACTTAGTCCTGGCTGGTGAGGCTCAGTGGATTGAGCGCAGGCCTACAAACCAAAGGGTTACCAGTTCAATTCCCAGTCAGGGCACATGCCTGGGTTGCCAACCAGGTCTCCAGTGAGGGCCACGTGAGAGGAAACCACACACTGATGTTTCTCTCCCTCCCTTCCCCTCTCTCTAAAAATAAATAAATAAAATTAAAAAAAAATCAATTGCAGAGTTCTGGCCAAGGTGGAGGCATAGGTAGAAACACTTCACTTCGTCACACGACCAAAAGAAGGATAACAACCAATTAAAAAAAATAAACAATCAGAACTGCCAAAATAGAAAACTTCATGGAACTCTGACAACCAAGGAGTTAAATAAACATTCATTCAGACCTGTAGGAGAGGCAGAGATAGGCAAACAGGCAGGCAGAGAGGACCCATGTCAAGGCGGCAGACCACTCCGGTGAGGAGGGACTGACTCACTGGGACACAAAAGACTCAAAACCTCTAGCTGTAATATTCTGTGGGGATTGCAAAGGCAGGAGAAACTCCCAGTCTCACAGGAGAGTTCATTGAAGAGGGAGGCCAGAGGAGAGCGAGCAAGTGGCATTATTCCCTCTCTGATCTCTCCCCACACACAGTACCACAACTCAGCAAATAGGGTTGCCCCGCCCTGGAAAATACATAAGGTTCTGCCCCTTTACAACTTTAATAGGTGCACCAACACAAATAAATATGACCCTAATGACAGAATAGATCAAAACTCCAGAAAAAGAGTGAAGTGACGAGTAGAGAGACAACCTATCTCATGCAGAGTTGAAAACACTGGTAATCAGCATGCTCACAGAGCATGATTGATTTAGCTTGGTCACAAAATTAAGGAAGAAATGAAGGCTACACAAAGTGAAATAAAGCAAAACATACAGGGAACCAACAGTGAAGGGAAGGAAGCCAGGACTCAGATCAGCAATTTGGAACAGGAGGAAGAAATAAACATCCAACCAGAAAAGGATGAAGAAATAAGAATTCAAAGAAACGAGGAGCAGTTTCAGAACTTCTGGGATGCTTTTAGGTCCTCCAACATCTGAATCATAGGGCTGCCAGAAGGAGAAGAGGAAGAGGAAGAGGAAGAAATTGAAAACTCATTTAAACAAATAAAGAAAGAGAACTTCCCCAATCTGGCCAAGGAAATAGATTTCCAGGAAGTGCAGGAAGCCCAGAGAGTCCTAAGGAAATTGGACCCAAGGAGGAATACACCAAGGCACACCCTAATTACATTACCCAAGATTAAAGATAAAGAGAGATTCTTAAAAGCAACAAGGGGAAAGGAGAGAGTTATCTACAAAGGAGTGCCCATGACTCTCAGCTGATTTCTCAAAAGAAACCTTGCAGGGAAGAAGGGGCTGGGAAGAAGTATTCAAAGTCATGAAAGGCAAGGGCTTACATCCAAGATTACTCTATCCAGCAAAGCTATCATTTAGAATGGATGGGCAGATAAAGTGCTTCCCAGATAAGGTCAAGTTAAAGGAGTTCATCGTCACCAAGTCCTTATTATATGAAATGTTAAAGAGACTTTTCTAAGAAATAGAAGAAGAGCAAAAACTATGAACAATAAAATGACAATGAACTCATAACTATCAACAACTGAACCTAAAAAACAAAAACAACCTATGCAAACAACTAGAATAGGAACTGAATCACAGAAATGAAGATCGCATGGAGGGTTATTGATGGGGAGTGGGAGGGGAAGAATGGGGGAAAAGGTACAGGGAATAAGAAGCATAATTGGTAGGTGGAAAAGAGACAGGGGGGTGTTAAGAATAATATAGGAAATGGAGAAGTCAAAGAACTTATGTGTATGACCCATGGACATGAACTAAGAGGGGGATGCTGGAGGGCTGTGGATACAGGGCACAGAGGGATAAAGGGGAGAAAAAAAATTGGGACCACTGTAATAGCATAATCAATAAAATGTCCTTAAAAATCAGTTGCACTTATAAACCTATCCATGAACTATGTAAAAAAATTAAAGAAAATAATCACATTTATAAGTGTATCAAAAAAGGCCTTGGCTGGTGTAGCTCAGCAGATTGAGCACGGGCCTGTGAACCAAACAAGTGCATCAAAAAGAATAAAATTTTCAGGAATAAATTTAACCAAGGAAGTGAAATATCTGTATACTAAAATCTAATGGATATTAATAAAAATGTAAGAAGACACAAATAAGTAGCAAGGTATCACTTACTCATGAATCAAAAGAATTAATACTGTTAAAACATCCATACTACCCAAAACTATTTGTAGATTCAGTGCATCACTATTAAAATTCCAGTAACATTTTCATAGAAATATAAACAAATATTTCTATAATTCATGTGAAGCCACAAAACATTCTAAATATCCCAAGTAATCCTGAGAAAGAACAAAAATGGAGGCATTATATTTTCTTATTTTAAACTACATTACAAAGCTGTAGTGATCAAGAAAGTGTTGTACTGGCTAAAATATGAATGCATAAAGTAATGGAACACGATTGAGGGCCCAGGAGTAAACCACATACATACAGCCAACTAACATTTGACAAGGGAGCCAAGAATACTCAGTGGGGAGAGTATAGTTTCTTCAACAACTGGTACTAGAAAAACTGGGTGCTCATTTAGAAAAGAATAAATTGAACCCCTATCTTAACTCCACTCACAAAAATTAATTTGAAATGGATTAAAGGGTTAAATGCATGACCTGCAACTGTAAAACTGCTGGAAGAATACACTTGGGAAAAATTCTTTGACATTGATCTTGGCAATGATTTTTTTGATATGACACCAAGTGTGCAAACAACAAAAGTAGGAATAAACAAGTGGCACTACATCAAACTAAAGAGCTTCTGGAAAGGAAACAACCAGGAAAATGAAAAAGGCAACTCCTGGAATGCGAGAAAATATTTGCAAACCAACTCTCTGATATGTGAATAAAGTGCCAAACAGTCTATTTAAAAATAGGCAAAGAACCTGAATAGAAGCTTTTCCTATGAAGAGATACATGTGACCAACAGGTATATCAAAAGATGCTCAACATCACCAATTATCAAGGAAATCTAAATAAAACTACAATAAAATGTCACCTCATATCTGTTAGAATGTCTATCATCAAAAAGATAAAAGATAAAAAGTATTGGTAAGGATGTGAAGATAAGAGAACACTTGTACACTATTTTGGGGAATAGAAAATGGCATAGCTACTCTGAAACCAGTGTGGAGCTTCCTCAAAAAAATACATGTATAATTGCCATGTAATCCAGTAATCTCACTTCTGGGTATACATCCAGAGTAAATGAAAACACTAACTTGAAGAAATACCTGCACCCTCATGCTCATGGCAGCATTATTTACAATAGTCAAGTCATGGAAACAACAGTATCTGTCATCAGATGAATGCATAAAGAAAATATGACACACACTGAAATATTAAATATTATTCTGCTATAAAAAAGAAAATCTTGCCATTTATGATATGTATGGGTTTTGAGAGCATTATGCTAAGTGAAATAAGATAAAGAAAGACAAATACTATATGGTCTCACTTTTCTGTGGAATCTGAAACATCTGAACTTAGAAATAGAGAATAGAATGGTGGTTGTCATGGGCTGGGTGTGGGGTAAATGGGAAGATGTTAGTCAAAGAGTACAAGCTTCAGCTGTAAGATGAATAAGTTATGGTGATCTAACAAGCAGTGTGAGGAGAATAATTAACAATACTCTATTACATACTTGAAAATTATTTTTTTTCAGAGAAAAGAATGTTATTTATTGAACCCCAAAGACTCAGAATATAGTGATAATTTTTTAAAAAAGAAAACATAATGAGAATAAAATAGCAGCAATTTCCAGAACAAGCAGGTGAGATTGGCTTCAGCATATTTGACTTATCAAACAGATTCATTGGAACAGTGTTGGAAATGTGTTTTTCAGTCTAAAAAGTAAGAAATTGCCTGAGATTTCAGGTAACTGCATTACGAAAATAGTTGGTAAAGCAACTCATAAATCCTTATTTCTAAACTTTTAATTATTTGATATTTCTGGTGAAATTCAGAATTTTATTTACCTGAAATCTCTTAGGTTAAGTACATTACTAAAATTAGGTAGGTTTGCTTGAAGTTTTCCAAGATATACAGGAAATGCGGAAATGTATCTATAAAAGAAAAGATACATAGAAATATATTTTCTTTTCTTTACTTTTTTTGGGTTTGTTCTTTGGAAAGGCTTATAATGGAATTGGTGTATTGTTATAGAAAATTTCTTCTCACATAACAAGTGTTGGGTGTTGGTGTGTAGAAGTCTCAAATTCTTTTGAAGTGTTGGCAGTATTTCTCAGAGAGATCAATGAAAAAATATCCATAGAGTGAGATTAAAGTATTGCTCATACTAAGAAAATAGATCTTAAGTCACAAAAAATGGTAATTATGAAAGGGGACCTAGGTGTTAACTAATCTTACTGTGTTAATCATTTCACAGTTATACATGTAATAATCCTTCATGTCGTACACCTTAAATTGTATATGTGATGTGTGTCTAATATCTTAATAAAGCTGGACTTCTTTAATTAAAAAAAAATTTAATGCAAATATTTCATTGGCTAGTAAACATGAAAATATGTTCCCCATACTGCTAATCAAAGAAATGCAAATTAAAAACTGAATAATACAATAATTCATCAGAATTGCAAAAATGAAAAAAATCTGATAATATCAAAGGACGGTAAGAAGATGAGGTACATACAGGGAATACTTCTGGAAGTGTAAATAAGCATGGCTTATTTCGAGGATAATTAGGCAGCAGTACCTAATGAAATTCAAATTTCATACAGTCACTGCCAGCAGGAATAAATAATTATTATATTGTATCTAGGTATATACCAAATAGAAACTCTGGTCCATGAGCTCTGATCCATGAGCTTTCCTCTAAGCACATATATACAATAATGTTCATTGTGCCATTCATTTGACACATATTCATGAATGCCTGATATACATCTGGCACTGTTTTGTTCTGACCCACATAACCAGCCAAGGTGATGAAAAATATCTTAATGAACCTTGTGCCAAATCTTGTGCCAGTGGCTGAGGGATAAGAAAGTTTTACTCCAAGTTTCCTATAAGCATTAACAAGCTACAGATATCTTTTAAACAGTAGCCTCTGACCCTTACTGACTTCACTGAAAAGCATTTCCACTATTACTTAAGGCCTGTCTGTAATCAGCTGCAGAAATCAAAAGTAACAGAAAGGTCCTTGCCCTCTTAGAACCAATAAGCCAAAAATAACACTGGCATAAATGGAATAGTAGCTAGGTACAGGTAGACATTTATATTTACCCTTGTTCAATAAAGTAAGTATGCAATAGAAAAATAAAACAGGTAAATATATAAAATATTTTACTTTTTCTATTACTACAACTAAATCCCATCATATCCACAGATGTAACTGAATTAGTCATTGACTTTCATACCACTCCCTGCTCGATACTCAAGTAGGAGTGGGCTATTTTTCTGAGGTGGGTGTAGAACACTGAGGCATGAGTAAATGTAATGAAATGGAATAGACAGCCTCCACTAAGAGATGCTAAGCCACAGCTGGGAGTCAAATGTATTTTATTAATGCGACTGGCCTCTTGAAAATGAAAGAGTGCTAGCTGTTCCCAGTCACCTGGTCATTCCATTTAAACTTGTAATAATGCAACCCTACAGTTTACGAGATTGAATTTTGGACCCTATTTGTAGGTTTATGGCAGACACTTTTACTATACTGTTACCACTATCTTACTCTAACTACTGCTGCTGCTAATATCAATACTATTGCCTTAGCAAGGGCTACCACACTGAGTGCTTTACTGTGTGTCGGAAAGTTGCTTAACTTTAATCATCTCAATCTTTATGACAACCTTAAGAAACAGGTGCTATTATTATCTCCATCTTACTGGTACAAAGTCTCAGAGAGTTTAGATAACTTTCCCAGAGTCATGCAGTGATAGGCCTGGATTTAGGTCCAGAGTTTTTGGCATCAAAGCCCCGCTTCTTAACAACTGGTGTACTATACTATATACTTCCTTTTCTTTTACACTTTTGTCTCCTATTGTCCATAAAAAATCTAATTAAACACATCAGTGTATCCAGTGTGGGCCTGACCTTCTTGCCCTGTTTCTTCTCTCTCTCCTTGTAATCAAGGCAAGTTCAAATGCTCTCCAAGAAGGCTGTGTAGCTGGGAAACTGTGAAAGAAATAGGACTATGTCCACTAAGGACCTGTTCATTTTTTAATTAACAAAGTACGATGAGACTCTTCCTGGTGAGTTTTAGGACCCAGGATAGAAATTTACACATACATGCTTCTAATGGAAATGTGTTCTCTGTTTAACAACTTCAAAATGAAAAACACTGTTGATGCAATATGGACCAAAGGTGTGGCCAAGCACTTACCTGGAAGAAAAACCAAAATGAAAACAATGGCCCAAATGACTAAATTAGACTAAAATTAGTTAAAGCATAAATTGGCAAAACTAGGGATTGCTTCTAACTTCTTTTCCCAGTCAAATTAAATGCACATAGGTAGCTGGTTAAAGATTTAACTTTCTGAATTTCAACAAAAATATCATTGTCAGTTGTACATTGCTGATAGACACTGGAGTCATGCTCAGGTGGGATGTAATTTGCTCACATATAATCTAACAGATTAATGAATCCAGAATTATACAAGTATACCTAATACGCAAGTCACTTCAATTTTGCCTCCCTTGCTTGTCATCTGTTTGATGCAAAAACAAACAATAAAATGTTCCTTACCAGATCTCTTTCCCAGAGTGAAAGGCAGAAAAAGGTTGTTTTTGTTTTGTTTTGTTTTGATTTGTTTTGTTAGACTTCAAAGGCTAAAGGTTCACTTCATCATGTGCTTCAGTTACAGCACATTACCACTAGTCCCTGTATTTATACAGGCCTTTTATATGTATTATTTATGTATGTATGCATATATGCATGTATGTGTGTGTATGTCTGTGTGTATTCAGTTATTCAGTCATTCATTTGTTTCATTTTTACCTCCATTCACCACTTCTGTTTCCCTCCCCTTACCACAGGTAGCCATTCTAATGCATCTGATATGTATCATTTTATTTATGTTTTTGTAAAATGGCTATACTAATTTTATGTGAATATATTTGTAATTTATATAAATGGCAGTGTTCTGTAGACCTCACTCAGTTTATTTCTCACTCAACATGAGATATAAATACATACCCACAAATATATATGTATGTGTACTTCTATATGTATGTATGTAAAGCATAAAATCACAAAATAAAAATTTTTCTGTATTATCTTTCACAATTACTTTTACCCACTCTTTTGGGAAATGAGCATATCAACTGTCAACTCTGAAAAGTGAAGTATGGTCAGACCAAAATGCTGATTTTATTTTTTTAAATTGTGGTGCTCTCTTTAATGGCGGTATATACATCTTGAAGTAGATCCTCTTTATTTATTCTAAAATAGGATCTGTGTCGACCAACTGATATTCACACTTCAGGATCTCTTTGCTAGTTCTTCAGTGTCAATAAACGTCAGGAGAAAGTATAGGTTGTTTGTAATTGTGGGTTTTGTGTTGTGATGTCAATGTATGTACAGTTATCTAATTGTCCAAACCTGTCTCAGCCTGTATAAATGGACACCACTGAAACAATTTCTAAAGTGTAGTGAAAATAGGGTGAACTATTGTGAGGATGAACTGGACAAAATCAACATATACTTTCGACATGTTAGAAAACCTGAATTTCAGTCCTAGCTCAACTACAAACTCACTGTATGACTCTGGACAAGTCCTCTCTGGGCCTTCATCTATGCAATGGAAATAGTTGAATTAGGAAAACTCCAAGATTTCTTGAAGTGCTGTTGTTCCATATGAATATGACTTGCAGTTGTGGCTCAGTGAATGTATACTCTACTTCTTCTCCTCCCTATGTATCACCCAGTTATACCAGGAAAATCTGGTAAAACAATAGATTAGGCTACCTGTATTTTATTCCATGAGAGTTGGAAGATGAGAGGCCCAGGTGCAAGAATAGGCAACAATAGATACCTTTGAGAAGCTTTAAAGAAAGCTATTGTAATTTATTCACAGAACTAAGAAACAAAAGTGTGTACTGTTCAACAGATAATAAAAATGGTCCCTGGAACAGAAACTTGAATCCCCTAGGCAACATTAATGATTTTTCAAAATATTATCTTTGAACAGATTTTCTGTGGAAAAGCCCTGAAAATACTATCTCTGTATCTGTGCTTAAGGCAAGCATGTATTCAGTTGAATGAATATGCCTGATGTCTGTTGTAAACATATCCAGAAAATGCTCAAATGGCCTGTCAGATGCAGTGATATATTTCAAGTCTGTTATTCAATGTGTAGCTGAACGTTCTCCATGTGCATTGCAACATCCTCAGCCTAGTTCTTAAATGCCTGTTGGGACTGGAGGGGGTTGGGAGATCATTGATCCAAGTCTGAGCCTGGCTCTGAGTCAGGAAATGAACTTCAAATGCGTCATCATCCCAGCTGGAGAAGGCCTGCTGCACAGCAAAACTTAGCATCACCCCAGTACAACCTTAGGAGGACCATTTCCAAGACAATAAACTTTGCCTTTTACAATTTCATCTCCAGACTCCTGAATCCCTTCAGTGCTTCAGCAGCTTCCACCCTATATCCCAGTATTCTGTATTCCTAAGAACCTCTTACATAGTACAGCCTCCTGCATGGTGTCTTGTGGGTATCTGGTGCCAAGACTTATACTATTGGGAAGGTGGGTGTTAGACTGGGGTCAAATTCTGGCTGTGACAATGCTGCACATATGTCCTTGGGAAAGGTATGATCCAAGATCCTAATTTGGTGAGAGAGATCACTGTGGCCCAAAGAGGTTAAATAATGCACTCATGCTTGTACAGGTAATCAGGAACAGTTAGAAGTTTTTTCTCCTCTGACTCCCTACCTGGGTGCTGTGTGTGTGTGTGTGTGTGTGTGAGAGAGAGAGAGAGAGAGAGAGAGAGAGAGAGAGAGAGAGAGAGAGAGAGAGAGAGAGAGAGAGAGAGAGATTCTTTTTCTGACAGTGTTCGATTACAGGTCTCCAAGAAACAGTTAACAAAAGGTGTCCTGGTATAATGTGATGCTAAATGTAGTCTCTGAAATAAAACAGATGAGGGCTTAAATCCTGAGTAGAATACTATACAGTATGTGACCTTGAGCAAATAAATGATGCTCTCTGTCCTGTAATCTATTTTTGTCTAATATTGACATAGCCACTCGAGGTTTTCTTTTTTATATTTTATTTTAATTGTTGTTCAAGTATAGTTTTCTGTCTTTTACTCCCATCCCAGCCCGCCCTCGAGGTTTTCTTTGAACAGTGTTAACATGGACTATCTTTTTCAATCCTTTTAACCCATTTTTTATATATTTTTTATATCTCAGGTGTGTTTCTTGTAAGCATTCTATAATTGTATCTTGCTTTCTCATCCATTCTGACAATCTCTGCCTTTAAATTGGAGTGTTAGATTATTTACATTTAATGTGATTATTGGTATTGTCAGATTTGAGTCTATCATCTTATAGATTTTGTATTTGTTCCATCTGTTCTTTGTTTCCTTTTCCCTCCTTTTCTGCCTTTCCCTTTTGATCAATTGAGTCCTTTTTTATAATTCACTTTTATCACTTTTTTCTGGCTTATTAACTCTTTGTTTTGTTATTTTAGTGGCATTTTGGGGACTTATGGTTTACATCTTTGACTTATCATAGTATTTCTTCAAGAGATATTATATTATTTTACATACATTAATAAAAATCTTACAAAAGTATACCTCCATTTCTCCTCTCCTGGCATTTGTGTTATTAGCACTATGCATTTTACTTTTATGTATGTTTTGAACTCCACAATTCATCATTATTACTTTTGTTTAAACAGTTATCTTTAGCAGACTGCACACTTGCTCTCTCTCTCTCTTTCTCTCTGCCATACCCTCCTCCCTATATTTACTGTTTCGTATATTCTTCAGTCTTCTGTGTAGATTCAGATTTCCATCTGGTATGGTTTTCCTTTAGCCTAAAGAAAGTCCTCTAACTGTTCTGATAGTGAGGGGCTCCTGTCGATAAATAATTTCATTTTTTGTACATCTGAAAGTATCTTTATTTGCCTTTCTTTTTCAAAGATATTCTTGCCAGGTGTACAATTTTAGGAAGATAGATTTTTTTCTCTCAATACTCTAAAGATGTTACTACATGATTTCTTTTCTCCTTCTTCTTTACTTTGTTACTAGGTATATAACAAGTCTTTTTACTGTGGCTGCTTTTAAGATTTTCTCTTTATCATTGGTCTTAAGCAATTTGATTGTAATGTGCCTCAGTGGTGTTCTTTATGTTTCTTGTGCTTGGAGTTCATTGCATTTTTTACATCTGTGGATTTGTAGTTTTCACCCATTTTCAATTTTTTTTCAGCAAATATTTCTTCAAATACTTTTTTCTCTGCCACTAATTTCTCTTTTATGACTTCAAATATGGATATTAAGCCCATTAAACTATCTCATACTTCTGGTTTAAAAAAATTAAATTTTTTTCTTGTTTTTACTCTGTTTCCTTTAGATAGTTTCTATAGCTGTGCCTTTAATTTCAATAATTTTCCTTCTGCAATGTACAATCTTGCTAATTACATCAGTGTACTTTTCATTTTGCACATTGGAGTTTTTATCTCTAGAAGTTTGATGTGGGTCTTTTTAAATATCATCTATTTTCCTATCTACCTTTTTGATCATTTAAAATTTAGTTATAAACATGTTTTAATGTTCTCTGCTAATTCTAGCATATATATGTCATTTCTGGGTCAATTTCAATGGATTTATTTTCTTATTATGAAACATGTTTCCTGCCTCTTTGCCTGCCTGTAAATCTTTGATTTGATGCCAGACATTATGATTTCACCTTGATGGCTGCTGGCTATTATTATATTTCTATAAATATTCCTGAGTCTTTTTCTATGATGCAGTTAATTTACTTGGAAATATTTTTATCATTTTGGGTCTTGCTTTTATGATTTGTTGGCTGGTTCTGGAGCAGTGTTTAATCTAGGGCTACTTGTTTTCCACTACTGAGAAATGACCCTTCTGTGTACTCTGCCGAGTGCTCATGAATTATGAGTTTTTCCAGTCTGAATGGTGGAGACAGGTACTATTCCCAGCCCTGTGTAAACAGCAAAGAGTCTTTTTTCTATTTTTTTTAGATTGCTCTTTCCCAATGTTGGTTATTTTTCTCACACATGTACTAATAACTCCTGTGCTGAATACTTAACGGAAGTCCTCTGCAGATCTCCAGAGTTCTCTGTGCAGCTCTCTCCTCTTTCGTAGTTTGTTCTATAAACTCTAACTTTATTAGTCTCCTTAGACTTACAGCTGTAACTGTTTAATCCAAGGAGTTTACTGCCTTTGCCTCAATTCCTTCTCTGTATGCCATAGCTCAGAAAATACCTTAAGATAGTTGGGACAATCACAGGGCTCACTATATTTGATACTCATTTCATAGTTATCACTGCCCTTCATTGACTGACATTTAGTGTTTTATAAACTGTTTTATAAACTCTTTCATGTATTTTTCTGTTTTTGTGTTTGTGGTTGTTTTAAGTGGGGAGGTAAATCCCTCCCATCCTTGCTATTCCATCTTGGTTGAAAATCAAAGATCCACATGAAAATTTTAAAACATCAGTTTCTCATCTGTAAAATGGAAATAACAGTGATAACCATAGCATTTAGTATTTGCGAAGATTAAGTGTCATAACAAAACTTCCTCAGAGTAGCTGTTCAATAAATATATATTATCATTCTTTCTCATTTCTCGCATGCTAGCGTAAGCCTCCATACCATTCCTACCAGGGGACTGCTCTTTGTAATGGCTCTCAAAGCCTACAGAGCTGCTGTCTATAGGCTGCTGTCTATAAGCAGTCCTTTCAAATTCATTCCCAAAACTTGCTTGCATACAGGCAAAGAAGAGAATCACACCTGATCTATCTTAAGAAAACAGATTGAAATAAGTAGTTTCACACTTCCCCAATGCTGGGAGTAAGTAAAAACCATCTAACTCTATCACTACTTCCAAGGGATAGTAATTTTTTGTTAGATATATCTCATTCACAACCTTAGAATTGGGAGGGAGGGAGGGAAGGAGGAAGGGAGAAAAGGAGAAAGGTGGGTAGAAATGAGAATATTCATCATTATAACACAGACAGGCTTTTAAAGCGCTATGTGTTATTTCAAATTTGGTATTCCCTGTGCTTAAGGACAACTAGTGTTTACTTTCAAAGCTTAGTTAAGTCTATGGATCATTTATATATAGTTCTCTATGCCTTCTCCAGGAAGCAAAATACTTTTGAGTGAGGAAGTCCCACACCCTCTTTGAAAACTGGATAGAAAGATTCAAAGAGCTCAGATGGAAAAGGAGGGTAGACACCCAAAGATGGTGCAGGCCAAGGAGTGAGTCACAGCTAGCATACAGTATCCAAATATACTAGAGTATAACTTGACCTTTAAAGAGGGAAAAATCTTTCCAAAGATTGAGTCAACTTATACTCTGCATCTTTCCCATGCACAATTTTAGAGTACTGCCTTGGTTATTCCTGCTGAACAGCAGTCCATTCATTGAATTATTTATTCAATTAACAAATATTTATTCAGCATCTACTGTGTGCATGGCATACTGCCAGAGGCAGTGATGAATAAAATATGGTATCTCTCCTATGGAACTTTTATAGTCAAACTGCTGCCAAAGGTAAGGAGTGACCCTAACTGCTGTCCTTAACTTTAACAGAAGTTCATACTGCCAATCAATCTGCTATGGGAGTGGGAAGGGAAATGAATATTTTAAAATTATGGTTTACTTCAGTCCTGACCATCTAGTTTCAACTCAGTCCTACCCATTCACACATCATATGCCCCCAAAACAAGAAAATTAAGCCCTATTTTCAGCCTTCGCATAGGAACTACCAAATGTCTTCTCTGGGTTATTACTGATTCTTGACATTGTTTCTCATTTTTGATGCTCTTCCTGCCTTATGGATTTCTCACCATCAACTTATGTATCAAGTTTAATTCTCTAAGGACTTTAGTTTGGCTTACCTCTTGGAATCATTTTTACTCCTGGACATCTTAGGGAGGGCAACCTGGTCAAGCTATTGTGCCCATGACTCACATTCTGGCTTTTATTGGTTCCTAGGAAATGAAAATAGGGCATTTTAGTACTTGTTCACTAGGTGATAGGGGGCCCGCTCAGAAAGTACTTCAGAGATTTATTTGTTCCTTTGACATGTATATATTAAACACTTAATATGTGCCAGGAACTCTGCTGTGGAAACTATAGTCTTGTGGGAAAAAGCTGTGTTAATTTTTTTAAAAGCACCAACAGGATAATGACAATAGCAACCATTAAAGAAAATAAGCCAGTGCTGTCTGTGACAGAGAATGACTGGCTCTTGGTGGTGAGAGATGGTTACTTTAAATAGGGTATTTAGGAAAGTCCTCTCTAAAGAACTGTCACTTTACCCGATTTGTGGGATACATAGGAGCCAGTTATGTAAGGATTCATCTGGAGAAAGAGCTTTCTGCTCAGAGGGAACAATTTGTGAAAAGAAAAATTTCTATGTTATGCAAGAGGAACAGAATGATAGCCACAGGGCTGGGGAATGGTGAGCAAGAAGAGTGGTACGAGATAAGATTGGAGATGTGAGTGGGAAGCATATCTTTGCTTTGATTTCATGACCCTAGCATAATGGAAGCTTTCCAGCCACTTTCCTAACAGGAGCCTCAGATCAAAAGTCTGGAAGCCTGTGTTCTAGTATTCAGCCATGAATTTATGTATCTCCTTTAACAGGTCACCTCTCTATTTTCTCCCCTAAGTTTTCTCATTGGATAGTGGGAGGAGTGGATTAGATTTCTTCAAGGTCCATTCGAGCTCCAATATTCTGTGATTTATGAAATAACTTCCAAAATTCTGCTTAAAAGCTGTGATCTGTGAATTAATTTCAGCCAAGCTACTTCGTGCCTTGTTACTTCTGTGGATGGAAATCTGAAGGGATCTATTTCTATAGAGATTTTATATTCTAATGAGTTTTCTCAAAGTTAATGTCAATATATTTTAATTATCTATAAAATAAGTGATAAGACATAATGTCTTATCTTCAGTTACCTTCAAAATATGGTTTAGAAAAGAATTTCTTCTTTAAGAAATTCAAAGTAGTGGCTCTGTGTATATAGATAAATTGTTGAAGATGTTTGAATAATAAGTTTAAAATAAGTAATAGCTTTATTGATATATAATTCGCATATCATATAATTCATCATTTAAAATATACCATTCAATGGATTTTAGTATATTAAAAAGTTGTGCAACTAGTATCACAATAAAATTTACAGCATTTTCATCACTCTTTCAAAAACCCACCCTTAGATCCATTTGCTTAAATCACAATTTTTCAAAGCTCACAGAAATCTTTAATTTTTAGGAAGTGTCATAAACTAATATCCAAGAGGGTGACCTTCTCTCTTGAATCACTGTGAGAGCTAACTTTAGAGGACTTGGTTTGTCTCATTCCACTGTGGGCTATGATATATATGTTTAGAACACAGGGTGGGGCAAAGTATATTTACAGTTGTGAGTATGCAGAACAGTATATATTATTGTTAATTATTACATTATTTTCCATATGAGCAACTGTAAACCTACTTTTACCCCATCCTGTATAACAACAATAGCAGCACAATAAAGAATGAATTAATCTTGGAAATGGTAAAATCTTCAGCTATCTACATATGCTGGCTTAGATTGTATCTGTGTTGCCCTTATAGATGGCAAGCAATCTGTCAATCACATGAGTGGATGTCACTTGCTGAAGGCTTTTTAGTTTGTATGGAGACATTTAGGGCAATTGGTAGCCTTAGTTATCTAACATCGATATGACAGGGACTAAATAATTAGACTTCTCTTGCTGCCTATAGGTATATTTGTATTATAACCAGGGCTTATTTTTCTATTGACGTCTGACCTACCCAGAGTGACACTATGGCCAGCTTCGGTGAGGAGAAAATTTAATTCTAAATTTTGGAAGGTTAGGTCTTAAATTGCTCCTGCTATCAGCATTTTATCCATGTAGAATATTATATGTTTTTACTTGATATCCAGTGTTTTACAATATTTTTGGAACTCTTCCATGATTGTTTGTGATAAAGGAAGTGAAAAGAGCACAGTTAGAATATGGTAAAAAGGATTATCAGTGGGGAGGAGGAGAATAAGGGAAAAGGTACAGGGAATGAGAAGCATAATAGGTAGGCACAAAATAGACGGGGGGAGGTTAAGAGTAGTATAGGAAATGGAGAAGCCAAAGAACTTCTATGTATGACCCATGGACAGGAACTAAGGGGGGGATGCTGGAGGGAGGGGGATTCAGGGTGGAGGGGCAAAAGGGGAAAATTGGGACAACTGTAATAACATAATTAATAAAATGTACTGAAAAAGTGTAGCAATGTTAAGAATTTGAGCTCCAACCAGTGGTCAGCTAGTTACACTGTGGTCTGCTTAAGCACCCAAATCAGATATTTTTCCCTCTGGGATCTGTTATTCCTATTGGTAAAAACTATGAATAAATACACCAAGTGGATGGAGAATTTAACACCACTTGGGGTGTTTTAGAGGGGCCCCAAATTACAACTATCTGTCTATTTGTGAGTCCAAATTTGGTCATAAAGAATGGTCATGGGGTGTTTTCTCTCAAGGACATTTCAGTAGCAAGCTTACTCCAGGGCTAAGGAAAAGGTACTTTTCAGAGAGGTACAAACTTGAAAGTACTTTTTTTTTACTCTATGCTGTTTATTAACATGAAAGGCCTTCTTGAATATTGAATGCTGCTCCTATTGGAGATACCAGACTGTACTCTGACCTACTGGAGAGCCAGTAATTGAATTTTTACAAGTACCCACATACACATTAAAGTCTGAGAAGCACTATAACAGATGGTCTCTAAGGATATCCATTAGGCTAAACAGTACTTCTGGAACTTTCATGTAGTAGGTTTGGGGTGAGGTCTGTAATTCTGCATTTATAACAAGATCCTCAGTGATGCCAATGTTGCTTGCCCACAGAGCATGTTTCTGTAGTAATTAGATGGTCTTTGATTTTCTGTGATTCTGTAAAGAGAATAGATTACAAAAAGCTAAGTACACACATGTTTACCTAAGTTCTTCCCTGGTCTGACTTATAATGTATCTAACATGAATATATGCTAGCTAGCATATCTTGAGTGTTACCTGGAAGAATCTGTGTGTCTATTACAGAAATAAATTACTTTTAGATACTTTATACTCTTTGAAATGAACTTCAATACATTGTCTCATTTGATTCCAGACTACCTGCCATTGTTCTCTCTGCGAGTTCCCTGGGGCTGGTCTGGGCCCTGAAGTTGTGGCAATGTGAGAGCAGCTTTATTTGGACATAGACCCAAACAGAAAACACTAAAGCTGGAAGGTTGAGCTGCCTCTATTTCCCTGGCCCGGGGTTTCCCAGGGAGGAAAGAGTGCTCAAAATGAGGATGGGCCTCTTAAGATGTAAATGGCACTATTAAAAAAAAAATTCATGTGTTGAGTGGGTTCAATTTTAAGAGAGGAAGGCTTAACATTTTTGCCCTTTTGCCCCATCTCAGTGGCGACAGAAGAGGGAAAGGAATTGACTTGGTGACTATAGAAACACACTGGTAGTTATCAGGTAACTACCTGAAACATGCTAGCAGAGCTCTTCCCCAGCTGGCTTGGTATGGTGTGATCAGTTATTACTTATAACTCCTCTCTGCTTTTTCATTTCTTAACTAGTCCCTGATCAAAATGCAAGTAGTAATTAGGTGTAAAACCTCCTCTGAGGTGTTTTGTTAATAATTAAGTAGAAGCCAAATGGCAAAGTTACAGATAGGCCAAGGAGAGGGAAAATACGAACTGATTCATTGACTTCAAATGCCTTGGAAATGTATTTACTTTGTTGCTGGCCTATGTGCTTGGCCCATGGAGAGTTCATAGTATAAACAATCTATATCTTTATATTCTATATATTCTTTAATATGCTCAATTGATAGTGGTAGCCAAAGAACTTTGGGGCACATGAGCTAAAAAAAAAACCCACTTGATATATGGCAAATAATCCAACTGAAGGTTTATTTTCTAAGTATTCAGAAGAGTGTAAGACTGTGAAGTTAGTAGACGCTTTGAAAAGCAAGGATTCTAATGCAGAGATATCACAGATTTCATCATGATTAGAAGCAAACATTTTTCCTTTTCATTGTATTGTTCGTTTACTTTTTCCATTTTAATTTTATTTTTTAATTAGAATTTACATTCAATATTATTTTGTGCTCATTTCAGGTGCACAATATAGTGGTTAGACAATCATATTGAAATACTTTGCAAAGAGCTTCCCCTGATATTTCTAGTACCCATCTGGCATCATATATAGTTATTATAATATTATTGACTATAATCCCTATGCTGTACTTTACATCCCTGTGACTATTCTGAAACTACCAATGAAAACTTCTTAATACCTTCACCTCTTTCACCCAGTTCCCCAACTTCCCTCCCCTCTGGCAACCATCAGTCTGTTCTCTGTATCTATGAATCTATTTCTGTTTTGTTGGATCGCTTATATTTTTCTTTAGATTCCACATGTAAGTGAAATCATATGGTATTTGTCTCTCTCTGACTGACTTATTTCACTTAGCATAATACTCTCTAGGTCCATCCATCCTGTCACAAATGGCAATATTTCATTCTTTTTCATGGCCAAGTAATATTCCATTATATTATATCTATCTCACCACTGTTTTTATCCACTCATCTATTGATGGCCACTTAAGTTGCTTCTGTGTCTTAGCTGTTGTAAATAATGCTGCAGTGAACATAAATTAGTGTTTTGAGTTTCTTTGGATAAATTCTCAGAAGTGGAATTTCTGGGTCAAAAGGCAGTTCCATTTTTAGTCTTCTGAGGAAATTCCATACTGTTTTCCACAGTGGCTGCACCAGTCTGCATTCCCACCAACAGTGCACAAAGTTTCCCTTTTCTTTACATCCTCACCAACACTTTGTTGATTTATTAATGATAGTGATTCTGACAGGTATGAGGTGATATCTCACTGTGGTTTTAGCTAGTTTCTCATGGATGAAATTGTACTTAGGCAATCATGAAATTTGTGTTATGTTCAAATAGTTTTTTAATCGTCAGTTGTGCTGTAACAAGTTGTTTTAGAAATAAGCATGATAGCAGAACCAACTGTATATTGTATTGTTTGGTAGGTACTTTTGAAAGACATAAATGCAGGGGTCCCCAACCCCTGGGCCACAGAATTGGGACACACAGCAGTAGGTGAGCAGTGTTTGAGAGCAAGCAAAGCTTCATTGTATTTACATCCACTCCCCATTGCTTGAATTACCACCTGAGCTCTGCCTTCTGTCAGATCAGCAGCAGTATTATTCTCATAGGAGCACGAACACTACTGTGAACTGTGCATGTGAGGGATCTAGGTTGCATACTCCTTGTGAGAATCTAATACATGATGATCTGAGGTAGAGCTGAGGCAGTGATGTTACCTTTGGGGAACAGCTGCAAATATAGATCATTATTAGCAGACAGGTTTCACTGCACAGAGACTATAATACATCAATTGCTTACAGACTCATATCAAAACCTTATCAGTGAGTTGTGAGTGAAAATTAAGCTGCATCTGGTGGCAGACTATAGAACTATTCCCCCACCCCCATGGTGCATGGGAAAATCATCTTCTATAAAACTGGTCCCTGGTGCCAGAAAGGTTGGGAAATGGCTGCATAAACGGCATTCTACGTGTGTGTATGTATTGTGTAAGCCACACAATATGTCTTGTAACTTCTTCTATGACAGTATTATAGTTGTACTTTATTACTGTTGGATATATATTTTATTTAGCAACTATCCTATTGATGAATATTATATTCTTTGTAGTTTTAAACTGTATGAACATTATTCAAATGAACATCTTTTTAAAATGAGCTTAATTTGCATTTTTCTGATGATTAGTGATGTTGAGCATCTTTTCATGTCTACTGGTCATGTGTATGTCCTCTTTGAAAAAATGTCTATTCAGGTCCTCTGAGCATTTTAATATTAGATTTTTTTTTTTGCTGTTAAAATGAATTCCGTATACATATTGGATATTAGCCCCTTATTGGATGTATCATTGGCAAATATCTTCCCCAATCAGTGAGGCTGTCTTTTAGTTGTTGATGGTTTTCTTTGCTGTTCAAAAACTTTTTGTTTGATGTAGTCCCATTTGCTTATTTTTTCCCCCTTGCCTGAGGAGACATATCCAAAAATAAGTTACTAAAAACATGTCAAAGAGGGTACTACCTATATTTCTTCCTGGGAGTTTTGTGGTTTGAGGTCTTACATTTAAGTGTTTAAGCTGTTTTGTGTTTATTCTTATATATGATGTAAACAAGTGATCCAGTTTTATTCTTTTCAATGTATTTGTCCAATTTTCCCCACACCATTTATTTATTTTCTTTTTTTAAAAAAATTATTTATTTATTTGTAGAGAGAGGGGAAAGGAGGGAAAAAGAGGAAGAGAAACATCAATGTGTGGGAGAAATACTGATTGGCTGCCTCTTGCACATCCCCAGTTGGGGACCTGGCCTGCAACCCAGCATGTACTCTGACCAGGAATTGAACCAGCAACCTTTCAGTCCATAGGCCATTGCTCAATCCGCTGAGCCACACCAGCCAGGGCAGCAACATCATTTATGAATAGACTATTATTACCCCATTGGTTATTCTTGCCAACTTTGTAATAGATTAATTGACCATATAAGCGTGGGTTTATTTCTGGGCTCTCCATTCTGTTCCATTGACCTGTGTGTCTGTTTTTATGCCAGAACCATGTTGTTTTTACTACTATTGACTTGTAGTAGAGTTTGATATCAGGCAGTGTGTTACCTCCAACACCCATGGGAACCCACTGGGAGCTCACTGGGAGCTTGGTGCCACATGTGTCAGCCTGTACTGGGATGTGCCATAAATCTGGGGCCACTGAAGCTGCCTGGGGCCAAGGGAACAAATGCTGGAGTGAATCAGGTGCCTGGATTCACAGGATCCCTGTAGGCTTTTGGAGCCAAGTAAGTTGCCTGGAGCTACACTATAGCCACTAAACTGGTTGAGCCACCAGGAGCTGCCTGGCACCCATATGTGCTGGAGATCTGAGATTGCAGGGGCCCTATGAACTTCCAGTAAGAACAGCAGTAAGAACTTCCTGGAGCAATTGGAGCTGGCAGGTGCAGGTCTAGGGTCATGGAGTCCTCCAGCTGCTTGGTGCCAGTGTGGTCATTTTGGGTTGGCTCCATTTTGGGTGGAGCCTGCAGTGAGCCAAATAGGGCTGTGGGGATTGGCCTGGTGTTAGGGCGGGCTGGCTCTGGGTTCTATGCTGAAGTTGGGCACTCACTTTACCCTTCGTCTCCCCTGGTGAAGGTGTCTCTTTCTATGCTGGGCTGCTTGGGCTTGAGGGAGAGGTAATGGGGGCCAGGGTTCTGAGGACCCCACTGACAGCTTGGTATCATGGAGGCCATCTTGGGCTGCTGGAGTCAGCAGGTGCCAGGGTGAGAAAGAGGCCAGTGTTCCCAGTAGCATGCAGGAAGCTCTGCTGTGGAATCTGCCTGGAGCCTGGTGAGTGCCTGGGGCCGCTGGAATAGGCAGGTGCTAAGCTGAGCATCAGAGCATGGCAGCCTGCTGTGGGCCTGGTGTCATGGGAGTCACCAGGGGCCACTGGATCCAACAGGTACCTGGTAAAACTTCCTATGTTGCCATTGTGCTGATGTTACTCCTCCACAGCATTATTTCCATTCGTAAAATATCTAAGATCATGCAGCTAGTAAGTGGCAGAGTCCGGTTTGAATCCAGATATTCTGTCACTGGCGGAATATACCCTTTTCAGTTTTGCAGATTTGAAGACATGCCTTGGAAGGTTTCATGACCAGATAGAATAGGATCCAGGGACCTCCAGAAACAGAGAAGCTGATGTGTCTGTGAGGGATGCTGTATGTCCCTCACCTCCTTCCACCCATTCTAGTTAAGCAACTTTGTTAATGACTTCATAATTTCAAATTTAACAGGCGTATCTACTTACCAATGTTTCTGCAATATTCTACATCATTAATCCCCTCCTTGGCTTCCATATCACCACACTCTCCCAGTTACGGCTCTTTTGCTTTAAAGGTGCTTTTTAAAAAGATTTTGTTTATTTATTTTGAGGCAGAGGGGAAGGGTGGGAGAAAGAGGGAAAGAAACATCAATCCGTGGTTGCCTCTCACATGCCCCATCCTGGGGACCTGGCCTGCAACATAGGCAGGCATGTGCCCTGACTGGGAATTGAACCAGCAACCCTTTGGTTCACAGGCTGGCACTCAATCTGCTGAGCCACACCAACTAGGGCTGCTCTTTCATCTTTTTAGTATCTGAAACAATCACTGGCTGAATGGCTAAAGAAGGGTACCTGCTCCCTTTTTTATTCCTAAAGCCACAACATTAGTTATGCCTCACATTACCTCTTGCCTGGATCATTGCACTAGGCTTCTAATTCACCTCTCCACCTCTAGGTCTACTCTTACAACAGTGAGATGAATATTTCTACTTCACACCTGGGATTATTTTTTCCCTCCTGTTTAAAAACCTTCAGTGTATCCATCTCCCCATTTAAGTAAATGGAAACTCCTTAGCATGTGTTCCAGGACATTCATAATTTGTTAATTTTATATCATCTATGCTCTCAGCTCCTGGTTCTTAAATATGACTTCATATAAGAACTGTTTGGGGAGCTTATAAAAATATTGATGCTTGGAGCTTACCACAAACCAATTAAACTGAAATACCTGGGTTGGCACTGGCATCTGTATTTGGAATAGCTTCCCCAGCGGTTCCAAGGTGCAGCTGGGATAGAGAATTAACTGCACTATTATTTCTTGTTTCCTAATTTTGATCCACATAATTTGCTTCTCAGCCCTTGCTCATACTTTTCTTTGAAAGATGTCCTCTGTGTTTGCACTAAACTTTTTTTAAAGTTATAATTAACAGAACAAAGAAATCTTTAGTGTTCAGTTTCATGCATTTTGAAAATTCTAAACATATATATATAACTACCACCCTAGAATAAGAATATTTTTGTCGCCCTGGCTGGTGTGGCTTACTGGGTTGAGCCCCGGCCTGCAAGCCAAAAGGTCACTGGTTCGATTCCCAGTCAGGGCACATGCCTGGGTTGCAGGCCAGGTCCTCAGTTGGGGGGCATGTGAGAGGCAACCACACATTGATGCCTCTCTCCCTCTCTTTGTCCCTCCCTTGCCCTCTGTCTAAAAAATAAATAAATAAAATCTTTTAAAAAATGAATATTATACTATATGATCTCACCTTTAACAAGAACCTAAACAACAAAACAAACAAACAAGCAAAATATAACCAAAGACGCTGAAATAGAGAACAGGCTGACAGTGACCAAAGGGGAGGGAATTTCAGGGGAAAAAGGGAAGGGATTATAGGAACAAGTATAAAGGACACATGGACAAAACCTAAGGGGGGTGGAAATGGGAGGGAGGTGGGGAGCACTGGGGGGGGTGGGCTGGGCTGGGAGTAAAAGGCAGAAAACTGTACTTGAACAACAATTAAAATAAAAAAATGAATATTTTTGTCACCCCAGAAAATTCTTTTATATCCCTTTCCAATTTGTTTTTCTCCCTCCCAGAAACCACATTTGAATTTCTAACAATATAGATTAGTTTTGCCTGTTCTTGGACTTCAAATAATTGCAAACATATGGTATATACTATGTTTGGTCTAGTTTCTTTCTCTCAAAAAAGTGTCTGTTAGATTTATGTATGTTATTGTAGCTACAGTAATTGGTTCTTCTTTTATTGCTGAGTACTAGTCCATTGTATGAATATACCACAACTTGTTTATTTATTCCTTGACTGAAAGACATTAGGGTGTTTTGATATGTTCATTATTTGAAACACGACTAATCCTTCAAGGCCCGGTTCAAAGTCTGAGTCATGAAGCTTTTGCTTATTCCTGGTTAAAGTGATCTCTATTTTCATGAAACTCTTGCAGCATTTTGTGCTGTCAGAAACAGTGCAGACTATATGGGGCAGAAATGGGTTAAAATATGTCTTTGCCACAAACTAGTTGATCTTGGATAACTCAGTATTTATGTTTTCTATTGCTGCAGTAAGAAATTGCCACCAATTTAGTGGCTCAAAATAACACAAATTTGTTGTCTTATAGTTCTGGAAGACAAAAGTATGACATGAGTTTCATTGGGCTAAGATCAAGGTGTTGGTAGGACTTCGTTCCTTTCTACAGGTCCTGGGGAAGAATTCGTTCTCTTGCCTTTCCAGCTTCTGGGAGCTGCTCTATATTCCTTGACCTGTGGCCCCTTCCTCCATCTGCAATACCAGCAATGTCAAATTGAGTCCTTTTACATCATATCACTTTGACCTTTTATTCTGCCCTTCTCTTCCACTTTTAAGAACCTTTGTGATTACATTGGGCCCACCCAGATAATCCAGGATAATATCCCTATTTTAAGGTAAACTGATTAGCAACCTTAATACCTCTTTGCCATGTAACACAACATTTTTATGGGTATCAGGGATTAGGCACCCGGTTAACCTCTGTGCTTTAGTTTCTTCATCTAGAAAATGAAAAGAATGCTACCTACCTCATAGGATGGTGGTAAGGATTAATTAAATGAGTTCAAACATCTCAATTGCCTAGCACAGTTTCTAGGAAGACTAGACAGTATAATTCATTCCACAAAATACAGAGTTCCTACTTGGTACTAAGCACTATTGGTAGTGTTAGTGACACAAATAAATAAAACACAAAACTATCTACTTCATGTTGTTTACATTGTAGTTAGAGGAGACAGGTAATAAACAATTAAATAGCTAATAAATAGAATTTAATAAGGTGATGAACATTGTGGATAAAGCCCTAAAGAGTGATGGATTTTTTTCTACCAGGTAGTTATAGATAGCCTGTCTGCTAAGGTGACATTTGAACAAAGTCCTGAAGGAAGTAAGGGAGTGAGCCACAGAGATACAGGAGGGGATGAACATTACAAAAGAAGAAACAGCAAGTATAAAGACTCAAAAGTGCAGCAGGCCATCCCAGTGGGCTGGACTGAAATAAGAAAGGGGGAGAAAAGTAAGAAATTAAGTTAAAGAGATAGTGGAAACTATTAAGAGTGTTTTATTGTCTGCTGCTTTAAAATATTTGTAAGGGGCTTGAAGCTATGGACTGTGTCTTATTCACTGTTTCATGCTTCTCCGTTTAGTACAATGTCCAACACATAGTAACTGCTCAGGGTAACTTTTCTTATATCAACTGATCTTTGTTATACTTACTATCTATGTAATATTTTAAAAAGTCACTCAGTGCCTCTATCCCTTCATTAACCTAAATTATCTTTAGTCACTGATCATAGAATGACAATGTTCTCCTACCCCACACTCTACAACCCCTGCCCTCCATTTTAGCGAATGCCTTTGCACATGGAAACTACCTTGTCTGTCCATTTCTAAATGGCTGGAAATTGTCTGAAGCTGATTGGCTGAATACATCCAAACTACTTTTCAGAGAGTACTCTTGGTAAATCTTAGTTGCTTTACTTTTTTACTCTAAGGAGCCTTGGTGAGCGGAAGACATCAATCAGTTTTGTCTGTCTTCAGAGTTAAATACTCGAGACTATTGACATAAGAACCTCCAAACCTGTAAAAAATGTTATCAGTAGATTGTCTCCCCCCACCTAGAAAACAACCTCCATGAAGACAAGGATTGTTTGTTATGTCTCATTAACTGTGCTGGATCTTCAATGCCTAGAAAGAACAGTCCCTTAAGAACAGTGCCTTACATGTAAAGCAGTGAATAAATATTTTTAAAGGAATCAATTATCTCAGCTTTGAATATATTCAGAAATGTATCTGTAGCATTAGTTTAGTCTGAGGCCATCGAGAACACACTATGCACTGGCTCAAAACTGCCTTGGTATATGGAGGGAACAGAGATGACTCAGAGTTGGGGTAAGACCTCTTCTCAAGGATGCTACCCTAAAATTTATTGCATTGACTTAAGAATGGGATGATGAGTCTCTAGAGAGCAGGAAGATGTTATGTCTGTCATTTAATAAACATTTATTGCACACTTCCCATGTGACATGTTGTCTAACAGAAAGAGTTAGTCCACCCAGCACTAGCAGAGCCAAACACCAAACACTGGGAATTGCAGTGGAGAAAGATTGGTTATTTTCTTATGAATGGCACCACCTAGAAGAATAGAAAGCCAATGCTCAAAAGCCTGAACTCGCCGATGACCTGTAAGTTACAGATGCTATAAAACAAAATCACATGACACCATGGGTTAGGGATTTAGGGTTGTGTTGGAAGGTGATTGGTCAGAGGTCAGCTCTGAGGTCTTTTCTGGTGTCCCTCTGTTTGGTCTCATAGGAAAATAGCCAGGAGGTTTGTTCCACCTTAGGGCTCAGGGGCTGAAACATAACTTAAGTCAAGGTGTTATCTTTAACTAGCTTAACAGAAACCCATATCTGGTGAACCTTACTTTCTGGCTGCCTCAGGGAGTTAATAGCTAGTAAGGGAAAAGGCTAAGGCTTACAGGGCATGCTATGAAGAAACAAAAATAGAGTCTTGGGGCTACATATGAAATCAAAATCACACATCAAATCAGAACATTGATTTAAAATTCATTGTACTTGAAGCTTGGAATCTAATAAAAATCTAGTTTCTTATTCTTGAGGAACTTCTAGTTTAGTGGGGGAGACAGACAAATAGATAATTACTTTAGGCTATAATAACCACTGAAAAAAAGAACTTATAGAAAAGTATGAAAGCATATTAAACAGTCACCTAACTTAAAGTTGGAATATTAGGGAAGGGCTCCTGGAAGAGGTTATATCTAAGCTTAAACCTGAAGATAGTAATTGAGTCAAAGATGGGAAGAAGAGAGGGAGGGAAAGACTAGTATGAGGCAGAACCTAGAGGGATGAGAGCACTGTGTGTGGCTGGACCCCAGAATTGAAATGGGAGAAGTGTGAGAGAAGAGTATGAAGAGGCTAGAAGGGACTAGATTATGAAGGACCTTGCATGGGACTTGAACTTCATTTTGAATGGCAAGTCATCTAAGGGGTGTGTGTGTGTGTGTGTGTGTGTGTGTGTGTGTGTGTGTTTAAACATAGGAAAGTGACTATGAGTTAAGAGCCTGTTACAATGGTTTGGGAGATAACCCATGGGGAAGATTTGTAGCAATTAGAAGGTGTTTAGGTTGTCAGGAGTGATTTTTTTTGGCTATGCATTAACTAGAGGGTTCATCTTCATGATATCTAATACCTGGATCAGAAATTCCATGAATGTGTGACATGAACTTTTCACAGAAAAATATCATTAAAAAAAAAAGCTTCCAAGTAGAGGAGAGTGTAGAGGATCCCTAATGGAATTCAATGGATATGTGAGTTTGTATGTGTGTAGCTGTTGCCTTAGCTCAAAGTAAAATAATATATAATAATATATTTTGTGGCAAGATAGCTATATTAAGTGCCCAAGATCCAGAAGGAGCAAATTATCCTTTCCTTGGTCTTGATGAACTTTGGATTCATACTCAGACCTCTTTTTTCATGATACTAAAGCCTGATGGAGACATGCCTGAGTTTCTAGAGAAGCAGCACCAACTTTAGGGAATACTATGGACATTTTTCATAAAAAACTAGTTTGTCAGCTACTATATAAAAATGGCTCTTGATGTAAGTAGCTACACAGATACATTCTATTTTAATGAGTTTTGCATAAGACATTGACATTGTTGAATTATATTCAAGCCTTACTAAGATGGAAGCCTGTTGTTACAATGTGCAGAGCTGGTTCTCTCAGTTGTTTACAGGTTTCCTATCTATTTATATAAAGCAAATATTTGATGTTTATTTTCTGCCAAGAACAATATACTGGAGGTTAAATTATACAAATAGGGATATCTAGTGATCTCTAAAAAAGGATTCTTGAGAGGCCGACTCTGTGTGGGGCACAGTGTGCCTGTTTCTATCTTCCTACGGTCTAAGGGATGTAACCTAAAACCTCAGTACAATTAAAGGATTGTTTGGGAATGATGTAGAGAAGCTTGTGTATCAACCAGGATACCACCAAGAAATGGGACATACACTCAACTTATATTCTGAATAACATTCAATGAAAGGCCTATTTAAAGAGGTGTTGGCAAGATTAAGAGAAGGAATGGTGAGGCACACAGAGACTAGCAATAATGGGATGCTCTCAGCCTTAAGCCTTAGAGAGATGAGATCTGTAGAAGGGGATGGGGAATGCCAAGCAGGAGCTGGAGTCACAAAGAAACAGAGCCACTGCTGGTGCAACCCCACCGGGCACAGAAGGGGATTTAATGGATTTGGGAAGTTGGTACAGAAGGAGAATAACCAATACATCTGTAAATCTATCTTTCTCTGGGAAGGTTGTCTTTCATATCCCAGGCAATCTTGCAATGAGAAGCAAGTTGTAGTCAGGCTTAACTAGTAAGTCGGAAGTTCACAAACTCTTCTTCCCTACAATTCTTAATGCAGGTATCTTGAAGCCAAGCTATTTTGCTTCTGATTTTGGTAGGTATGGTGGTCCCCAAAGCCAGATCATCTAGGCCAAGTCAGGCTACTGTGTTCTTTTACTGAGCTATTAAATCCTCAGATTCTTGTGGCTCTCACAACAGTTCTTCTTTTCCCTTCAACAAAAAATACCTAAGAAACGTGTGAATAGCAGTAAATTGGTATTGGGAAGTCAGTCCCACTTCTGATTGGTATAACAACCTGAATGCAAATAATTTTCTTTCTCTGTGGCTAGGTTTCCTTATCTGTAAAATAAGGTTGAACTAGTGATTTTAAAGGCCTCTTACAGCTGCAACATTTTTGGGTTCAAGAAGAGCAAGTCCTAGCCTACTAATCCTAGCAAGTAGTGCTTCAGCAGTTTTCCTAAAGCCCAGACTGTTCTTTGCTCTCTAACAAAAATAAATTTTAAAAAGGAGAAGAGCTTTTTTAATAACCTATTCTTTCTTTTCCCTAAGTAATCAGTTCAACATTTTAATAAGTCAGCTTTAAGAAATTTAAAGATTACAGAAAACAGACTGACAGCTGCCAGAAAAGAAGGGGGTGGGGAATGGAATGAAAGATGGTGAAGGGATTAATGAAAGAAAATTTATACACAAACCATAGGCATGGACAACGATGTGTGGATTGACTTAGGGAGGGAAAAAATAAGGTGGGGTGGTGGTTGGGAAGGGATAAAAAGTGGGAACAACTGTAATAAAATAAAGAATAAAAATATATAAAATTAAAAAAACAAAAAAGAAATTTAAAAATTGCACAGATTCAAATGTTGATGCTACACAAAAAGATATTAGCAAAGGGTCAACTTTATCATGTTTTCTTTTTAACTTCTCTACTTGTTTTACAGTAGTATTGATTAGCATTGTTTCATAAACATGGGAATGGTCACATCCTATAGGATGAGATATCATGAATTATTTCTTTTATATTTATAGTTTTTTAAATTTATTTTTCCCATCACCATTCATCCCCCATATCCTCTTCCACCTCTCCCCTCTACCATCCCCTCACAATCACCACATTGTTGTCTATGTCGTGAGTTCTTTCTTTCTTTTTTTCTCAATCCCTCCACCCCAGCCCCACCTTCCAGAGCTGTTGGCCTACTCTCTATGAGTCTGCCTCCATTTTGCTTGTTCGTTCAGTTTGCTCATTAGATTCTATATATAAGTGAAATCATATCATGAATTATTTCTTGAAAATGGGTTCCACATATGCTTTTATAAGTTTGTTCTTTTGTAAACTGTATGTATATAATCATCTTTATCGTAAAGTACACTGAGAAATAAGCACTGGCTTTAAACAGCTGACAGATTGTCACATGAATAAAATTTGCACCAACTTTTGTAGCTCCAGAGAATAAAACTAAACCAGGAGTGAAAGTGCAAAAAGATGAGCACACTGAAAATTACCCCAGAGATGCCATTACCCTGTGGTTGCCATTAAGGATAGGATATCGCTGGCATAAGTGTCAGTAAGCTTAAATAATTAACCAATGCATCATACACAAGTGTTTTATGCTAATTTTATGTCACCATCTCCAGATCAAAAGGCGTAGACTGGCCATCACCAGAAAGACAGAATATAAAAAATGCTGTTGTGGGTGTGGAGAAAAGTGAACCCTTGTTGGTGGGAATGTAAATTGGTGCAGCCACTGTGGAAAACAGTGTGGAGAATCCTCAAAAAATTGGAAATAGAACTACCATATAGTCCACCAATTGTAC
Organism: Carollia perspicillata; assembly: GCA_004027735.1. Lineage (NCBI taxonomy): Eukaryota > Metazoa > Chordata > Mammalia > Chiroptera > Phyllostomidae > Carollia > Carollia perspicillata. The sequence continues at coordinate 22,828 of PVKM010002664.1, read as the reverse complement.
TTTTGGGAATATACTCAAAGACAAAAAACACTCAGAAAGATATTACACTGTCATGTTCTTTGCAGCATTACATACAATAACCAAGACATACAAACAACCAAAATGTCCATCAATGGATGAATAGATAAAGAAATTGTTCTCTATATTTACAATGGAATATTCTTCAGCCATAAAAAAACCCCAAGGAAACTCTACCATTTGTGACAACATGAATGGACTTGAAGACATTATGCTGAGTAAAATAAGTCAGAGAGAGACAATTACTATTGCTCTCATGTGTGGAGTCTAAAAAAAACTCATAGAAAAAAGATCATACTTACGGTTAAAAAAAGGGTCGACTGAGACTGTGACTCAATTATTTCATAAGTAAGATGTACATAATCTGATCCTAATTAGTCATCTCTGAACTAGAGTTTCACTCTGGTTTTTTAACCTTGCATGACAAGTTAAAAAGTCACATGGAGAAGATATTTACATGAATAATTTGATGACCGTGTGAAGTACATGATGTCATTAATAATAGAGGCTTTTTTTCCTCCCGGAAATTTTCAAGCATAGGGAGTATTACTTTTGTATATTTTACTAGAGTTCAGGTTTTCTGAGGTAAGAAGACATTTTTCCTGAGCCTCTTCAAAGGAAAACTGCAAATTCTTTCTGGATTCTTTTCTTTTTTAAATGCCTCTTACCTGAGGAGAAACTAGTGGAACTCTCTAATATCAATATGTTCCTTTTTGATGAAGAAACTCAGGGTTACAACAAACACTAATTTGCCTAAGATTACGCAACTGGTAACTGGTATGTGAATCCAGTGTTTCTGACTTCATTTTCCTTGCTCTTGTCGTTATCCATTTGAGTTTTCCTGAGATGACTTTCAATTGCTTCATAACGTAATTTCCCAGATTATTTTCCATTTTAGCGCTAAGGTGCTTAGAGTTTTTTCACTTCCCAGGTCCTAAGTCCTTTGAATAAATATCAACCTTCAGCTGTGGCCAATAGTAGTAAGCTCAAGATTATACATTAGTGAGCTTCTGCTATGCAAAAAAAGCTATAGAAAGCAACCAGGAAATCTGGGTTCTGATTTTTGACAATTGATACTTATAAAGCTAATGCCAAGTTCAACTGAAACCAAAAAGACAATGCTACTCAGTACTTTGGAAAGGAAGTACAAGTATGTATGTAGAAGGTTGTTCAATACAATGCTGTTTATGATATTGAAAATTAAAAAACAACTATGGTACATGAATATGAGAACAAATTCAATCATCAAAATTTACAAAACAGAGGGTGATGAACACATAATACATTGTACAGATGATGTATTACAGAATTGTACACCTGAAACCTATATAATTTTATTAACCAATGTCACTCCAATAAATTCAATACATAAAAAATAAAAAATTGATAAAATATACCCATATTTATTGCCCTGGTTAGAGATTCACAATATGTTAAATTTTGCGTAATGGAAAATCCTACTATACTACCAAATGAAATACAGTGCTATATTAAAAAAATAATATATCCAAAATAGGTTAGGTTTACAACATCTGTGTGGAAAAAATCCAGTCACTGTCAATATAACAAGAATGGTTTGCATGACATAGATGTAACCCGGCAGCCAAGGAGAGTGGACTGGAATGTTCATGCATGAACAATGATGAATTCACTGTACTAGTCAGTGGGGGTGGTAGAAGCCATTGAGTGAGCATGTGTACTGTGTGGCCATCACATTCTAAATGACTGAGCGAATAGAGCAATGAATCTGCATCAAATTTTGCATTAAGCTTGAACATTCCTCCATAGAAACTATTTGGATGATTCAGAAGGCCACAGCTACGGGCAACTGGTGACTGGCAGCTTCACCACAACAATGTGCCTGCTCATACATGACGTCTCATGCACAGGTTTTGGGCAAACCATCAAATCACCCAGGTGACTCAGCCCACTACAGCCCAGATTTGGCTCCCTGTGACTTCTGGCTTTTCCCAAAACTAAAATCACCTTTGAAAGGGAAGGGATTTCAGACCATCAATGAGATTCAGGAAAATACGATGGGGCAGCTGATGGCGATTGGGAGAATTAGAGAGAATTTCTACACATCAATAAATACAGACAACCCTATAGACAAAAGTATAAAATACTTCACCAGATACTTCATAGAAGAGGATATCTACTGAATTTATGAAAAGCTACTCAATGTTTTTAGTCATCGGGGAGTTACAAGTTGAAAACAGGCTGAGACATAAATATTCATTCGCTTGAATAAATAAAATGAAAAACCCGGATAATAACAACTTTTGGTGAGAATATAAAACAACTGAGATGCCCATATACTGCTAGTGGAAGTGTGAACTTATGCAACCACTTTGGAAAACAGTTTGACATTGTATTCTAAAGCTAAATAGTCTACGACACAGCAATTCCACTTTTAATTATATACAAGAGAAATGTGAACATAAATGCACCAGAACTATGTATAAGAATATCCTTAGCAGCACTGGTCATAATAGCCAAGAATTGGAAACATCCCAAATGTACATCAACTATAGAATGTATAAATAACTTGCATTCTCACACAGTGGACTTCTGTCCTCTACTAAGGGAGAGTGATTACTACCACATGCAACCACATGGATGAATCTTACAATGAGATATGAAGGAAGCTAGATACAAATACAAGTTCGAACTCTGTAGTTTCTTTTATAACAAATTCAGAAATATAAAAGTAGTGGACAATGAAAGAAGTCCGGACAGTGTTCTACTTTTGGCATGGGTAGTGTGGCTAGGGGGAAACACAAAACACTGGAAAGCCAATAGTATTTTATTTCTTGACATGAGTAATGATTATATTGGACATGTTCACTTTGTGAAAAATCATCTAACTATATGCTTACAATTTTGTATTTCTTGACAGTATGTTATGCTTCAAAAATGTATAATATAAAAGGAAAACACTTGTTAAAAGAATACATGAAATTACTCTTTCTTTGTCAGTTTAAAGTACACATTTCCATAAGAAAAGTTTTAAATCACTTATATACCAAAATGTTACATTTTGATGGGTGAAATTAGTAGTGATTTTGATTTTTTTTGTACCTTAACTTCTTGGGGGTGAAAGTAATGTAGAAAGACATGAACATCATGACTGTTTAGTCCAAACCTTTAGTAAAACCAGATAGATCTATACTATGCTTTGAAGTTGAACAAATTTGAATTAGGGTGGCAAGAGAAGAAAATGGTAGAGAAATATCTCTATTCATTGGCAGCTTCTGGATTTCAAGGTCTGTGCAGGAGTCTACTGTCAACAGCTCAGTATAGATCCCCTCTGTGCGGGTACAACACTTCTCTTGAAGCACTGTGGTACTTGGTTAATGTTGACACTGACACTTGAGGGTGATTTAGGGAGGCAGAGATAGGAACAGAACATTTTTCACATTACTCTCATGGCCCTTAAGGGATCTTAGACTTGGTACCATAATAGAATGAAAAAGGAGGGGCTGAAAACTATACAGGATATTTGTAAGAGAACTTTTAACTGCTAAATCTCTATGTGTGTGCAACTGCTTACTTTGTAGTTAGACCTTAGATATTAAACTTGTGATTTAAGGGATAGATATATGAGCTCAGACTTCGATGTTCAGATCAATTGCAGAAATTTTCTTAGTGATCTGGAAAAGGTCAAAGTTTTGGCCTCATGATTTGTATGCTTTGCCACAACCGACTCAATCACACATGAAGCAAACAGGTCTAACATGATTTGACTGGCCAACAGCCAGCCAGCCTCTGTGGCACTGTCTCTTAGCTCACAAGTTTTGAATAGTCCTTGTATGGCTGGGGCTCACTAGTTCCGGGTGCATGGGCACATACGAAGCACAGGCCCTTCAAACAGCTTCAGCAGGTTCCACCATTGTCCTAGCCTATTTTTGATAACCACGAATAAATTTAAAAGTTGAGAAATTCATTTTATTGTTAGCAATAAGAAAGCTAAATTCCATTCAGGCAGAAAAATTAGCAGAAAGATTTCTCGGCCAAGTTTCTATAGTTCACCACATAACAATGGATATAATACTGTTTCGTTTTGTATTTCCAAAATCAAAACATCAATGTAAGGGAAAAAAAGTCATCAAACAGGTTTCCAATAGTTTTTTTTTTGTTGTTGTTGTTTACATAAAGGAAGCTATGTAAGCTATCTTTTGGGGGTGCTTTATTTACATTGTTGTATTGAATCATCACAACAATCCAGTGAAGCAAGTACTATAATATTGTCTCCATTTTACAAATGAGGAATCTGAAATACAGAATTCTTAGGAAATTTTTGCAAAGTTCATCAACTAGTAAGTGGCAGAGCTGGGATTTATATGAAAATTCATATTATTGTAGAGACTAACTTCTTAACCATTCCAATGTATTTCCCATATGTTTATGTTACCTAATAATAGTGAAAATACATGTTTCTTGATTCTTCTTTAAAAGAATTTACTAGGGGAGAGGTTAACCTTACATCCATTTATAGACATACCATATCATTTTAACCACTTCTCCCCAACCCAGTGACTTTCCTTACTATAGCCATTTCTCTCTTCTTTACCTTATCCACAAGCTTTGAATGGAAACTGGAAGTAGCACCTCACTACAAAAGAGTTAGGGACACTTTATTGAGAGACGTAATTCTCAACTGGCAGAAATTGCATCTACTACATCCATCCTGAGGCACATTTGCCACTGTTTGGGGACATTTTTTTGTCTCAACTTTGAGGAGGGGGGGTGCTGCTTCTGGTATCTACTAGGTAAAAGCCAGGGATGCTGCTGAAACATCTTATGATGCAAAGGAATTCCTCCCCCTAAAAGAGTATCATCTGGCCCCAAATGTCAATATTATTAAGGCCAAAAAACTATGACTTGGAGGGATAATCATAAACTGCCTTACAAGGCTTCTTCAATGAGCTTGTTTAGGACAACACCGGTTCTGTAACTAGGCTGCTGTCTTATAAATTCCCAACGGCTTTAATGTAGTCATCATGGCTTCTGTAGACAAAAAGAATTGTCTCAAAGATTGTTTACTAAATGTTTATAGGGTTCTTATGCAAGGGGTTAATAATTTATTCCAAGAAACAGTAAACAAACAATGGAAAAGCAAGCCACTCCTTTTAAGGGAAGACAAGGGAGGGAGAGGCTCTGAAAGAAGTTGATTCGTTCATTAGGTTAGTTCCTACTTCTTAATATAGTAACATGTTTCTTGACATAGATAGTCAAATTCTGCCTCCAGATACTTATGCGGAACCTAGATATTAGCAAGAGTTACAATGAGTGTATCTGAGGATGAATATTCTCTCCCTATATTGTAAGATAAGAAAACACACATGTATAGATAGACTAGTAAATAACATTAAAATTTGAGCCACTGGATATAAATGATTCTGTCTTAAACACCTTTAATGTCATATGCTTTATACAGGTCTGTTGTTTTATTAGGTGGCTGTTTTTAGGCTTCAAATGTGGTCTGCAATCACTTACTGATTCATCTTCACAATATTTCTGGGGTAGTAATAGTGCATGGTAGAAGGTTTTTGCAGGAAAAAGAATAAAAAACAGGATGACATATTAGGGAGCAGGTGAAAATTATTGATCATAAGAGGTGGTATCTCTTGTTTTGGCCTAACATTTAAGAATTTCATAGGGTGAAGTAGAAAGAGCTTTTAAATTTATTTTTTAAAACCATAGTTGACATACCTAATATATTTGTTTCAGGTGTACACCCCAGTGATTAGACATTAGATAACTTACTAAGTGACCACCCTGATAAATCATGTACCCATCTGACACCATAGTTATTGAATATTATTGACCATATTCCCTATACTTTACTTTACATCCCCGTGAGTAGTCTGTAACTACCAATTTGTAATTTTTAATCCCTTCACCTTTTTCACCTACCCCTCCTTTCATCTGGCATCCAGCAAAACATTCTCTATATCTATGAAACTGTTTCTCTTCTGCTTGTTTATTTTGTTCTTTAGATTCAACTGTTGATAGATATATACTTATTGTCATTTAATTGTCCATATTTTTTATCTTTTTTCTTATTAAAGAAGACCCTTTAATATTTCATATAATAATGGCTTGGTGACAATGAGCTCCTTTAGCTTGTCCGGGAAGCTCTTTATATGTCCTTAACTTTTAAATGATAGCTTTGCTATTATATAGAGTAATCTTGGCTGTAGGTCCTTGCTCTTCATCACTTTGAATATTTCTTGCCAATTCTGTAGGGCTCAGTGGCATAGCCTCCCCAGTCACCTGAGGTGGGTAGTACAGGTACACTGCTGCATTGGCTGTGTGTACTGTCCTGTACAATAGTTGAACCTTGATTGTTGTTGGTATCATTGAGAGGGATTGACCCCCAGGCCAATTGGCTGTGAGGACTGGCTGCCACTACAGTGGAGGAGCTGCCATTCAGGAGTCGACCCTACAGAGCAGAACTTGCTTCCATGGGTCTTTGATGCTCACCAGTCCACCCCTTGATTGTGTTGCTTTAGAAGTTGGTAAGGTTGTAATACACGGTGGTCTAAAGCTGTCCACTGGGTTCACTGGCTCTGGGGTCTCCTGGGAGGTACAGGCCAGGGTCAGCCCCTGCCTGTGACCTGCCTGGAGTCACCCAGAACAAGCTACAGAACTATCTGTAGATGGCTGCTACTTGTGCTGGGCTTGGAGGTGCCCAGGAGAGGCCAAGCTGAGAACCAAAGCTGGCTGCCACTAGTGCTTGGCCTGGGGCCACTTAGCGAGGTGTACTGGGCATGCTGAGGCCACATGCTGGTTGCTTGAGAGGTTTTATGAAAGTCCAACCAGAGCGTGAAGCAGGAGAGGCCATTCTTAGGGAAAACTCCCTGGAAACAGCTTGGTTGGGCCCACTAGTTAGGTGGGGTGGTGTCTCAGGGAATCACCAGGGTGGGGTGAACAGTGTGAGCCAGGTTAATGGAGACTCAGATATGGCACTTCCTGCTGGCTCTGTAGGGAGTTGGGGTGGGGGTCTCAGAAAAAGAACAATAGAATCTGTCAGCACTTTTTTATGGGAGAAATCTGTACTCCCAGATCTTGTCCTTATGCTGGACAATTCAGCACCTCTCCCTATGTCTCTGGTGCCTTTCCAACTGCTGTCTCGGTCCTGGAACTCAGAGGGAGTATAACAGTGGGGAATTGTAACCCACCCCACCATTCTCTTGACACTGTTTGTATGAATACTGACTCTAACTAATATGTAGCTTGCAGATTAACAGCATGTTTGTGTAAGTGTCCTAAGAACTAACTTCAAAAGATACAGCCTCCTGGTCCTAGACAGGGTGGCTCAGTTGGCTGGAGCATTGTCCCATAAACTGAAAGGTCAAGGGATCAATTCCTAATAAGGGTACATTCCTGGGTTGCAGGTCTGTCCCCAGTTGTGGCATGCCAGAGGCAACCAATCGATGATTTTCTATCACATTCATGTTTCTTTCTCTCACTCTCTCCCTCCATTCCCCTCTCTCTAAAATTAGTAAACATGTCCTCAAGTGAGGATAAAAAAAAGATACAGACTTTGACCTTCAGGCATCCAAGCTCCAGGAGATATGTTGACATTCAACTGTGGAGCCAAGATGACATAAAACCAAGATGACACACAGCAGACCATAACTTGCTTTATTAGATTGAACTGTGTTCATCTGCACATAGGGAACTTTTCAACGCCCCTCTCTGTTGATCTCTGTTTTGCCTTTTCTCTCCCTCTTTATAAAAACTTCTACCTGCACTGAGATGTAAAGATGGGGTTTGAGACAACAGTTCTCCATCTTCCAGGTTGCCAACACCTGAAAGTAAACCACTTTCCTTTTTACATTAGCACCTGTCTCTGAAGTATTGGCTTTGAAAGCAGCAGGCAGGCAGTGAGTCTGAGTAAGTCTGTGTGCAGGCCCTTTGAGAGGAACTGTCTGGGACTTCAGAAGACCTCCATCTCTCTCGGCCTCAATCCCTACTGGTTTTTACAACAAGAAGTTATAGTACTTCTCTTACAGGCTCTGGAAACATGGGCTGGGGGGCCTGGTATGGGGCTGGGGCCCCTCACTCCACAGGGGTACCTCTGCAGCTGAGATATGCCTCCCAATTTTGAACTGCCACACTTGTGTGTGTAACCAGCTCTTTCTTCATCTCCTGTCTTCCTCTCTGTCTCCATGTGGCTTCTTCTTTAAATCCCTAGTTGTAAGACTTCCATTCAGTGAGATTTTGGGCAGTTCTGAATGATGGTTATTCTGTAGTTTAGCTTTAAATTTGAAGTGTTAGTGGGATGGTTTGAGTACTGCATTTACCTACTCCATCATCTTAACCAGAAAACTTGCAAAGAGTTCTTGCTGTGCTGTCAGATAGACCTGGGTCTTACTTGTGGCTCTGCCATTTTCTCTTGGATAGACTAGAGCTACTTAGTTTCTATGCCTCAGTTTTCCCACCAGTAAAATAGCATACTGAGAATTTCATGTAAGACCCTAGTGAAGGTTATCCCTGGCTGGTGTGGCTCAGTGAACTGAGTCCTGGTTTGCAAACCAGAGTCGCCTGTTTGATTCCCAGTCAGGGCACATGTCTGGGTTGCGGGCCAGGTCCCCAGTATGTGAGAGGCAACCATACATTGATGTTTCCCCCTCTTTCTCCCTCCCTTCCCCTCTCTCTAAAAATAAATAATTACTTAAATATACCCTTGTGAAGATTAAATGAAATTATGGGGGAATGAAGATGGTGGCCAAGTAGGTGGAAGCTGAGTCCACTTGCTCTTGCACCCAACTCAGACACCTGGCTGATCTCCTGAAAAATAAACTGAACATTCAATGGAATCTTAACTGATATGAAGTTTGGAAGCCAAAGAGTACAGAAGATGCTTCAAAATGGATGATAAGGAGATTTTATAGGTGGAAGGGGAAGTATCCCATGTGTGGTGCCTCAGCCACAGAGAGTCTCATCAGAGATTGCAGCTTTGTGGCTTCCTCTCCTCCCCAGGCAGGGAACCCCCAGACACAGGCTGGGAACAAATTGTATACACAAAGTCGGGGAGATCCAGACTACACACACACACACACACACACACACACACACACACACACACACCCCCCAAGCAGCACACCCTTAGCAAAAGTGACAAATGCCAACCAGGAGAGAGTGAGAGAGAGGGGGGGATTCTATCTGCACCTGAGTCAGGTTGAAGAGGGTAGCTGCGTGCAGCTGTGACTGTGAGAGTTTCTTGACTTTTTGGAGAGGTGGCATGTAGGGACAGCTGGACAGTGACTCAGTGTTGCAGTGAAATTGCCCAAGGAGACTTTTTAAAAGGGGTGCTGAGATGTGCTGGGCCTGGACCCCATACGTAGCTGCCCTGCCAGCAAGGGGAAAAAACTGAGGGCATGGTTTGCTCCCACTGAGTGCAGCTAAGCAGATTGATCAGAAAGTACAAAGTACAAAGTAAAGGGATTTCGCAGCCCCAGCCTAGTGCCTCTCGAATGACAGAGGCTGCACAGAGTGGAGAGTGCAGGACTCTGTCTGCTGTGAAGGCAGTGGGCTGGGAAATGGAAGGACAAGAGATAAGCACCTGAGTTTATTTAAAGCTGGACAGAGACCCCTTCCCTGGTGGTGACTGAACCTTGGGGAAGCAGAAGTTGCATCATGTGCCTATCTCCTGCAGGATCAAAAACACCTCCATCACGGAAGCTCTGTAAAACAGGCAGGTTTCAGGCTCAAGAACCCTGCAGAATATATTTCCACAAGAGAAAGACAGAAAGACAAACACCTAAAGGGCCCATTTTGAACTTCTCTCAGGCAGACAAAATACACTGGTTCTTAGGACCCCACTTCACTAAAGCTAGCAAAGCAGGGAGATCGGAAATCAATGCCACAAGGGGGACTCATGGCTCTGCCCAGCCTCATCTCTCACATAGAGCTGTTGTCGATACCAAGCAGGAGAGAACTGACACTCTTACACAGATTGCCCCCCTGTGTGGGCAATCCTAAGGTGGAAAGAAATACCCAGTAGAGCAACAAAATGAAAAAAGCTAAAAAAGAACAAGGATAGTTTAAGGGAGCTTCAGGACAACATGAAATGTAACAACATTCACATCATAGGAATATCGGAAGAAAAGGAACAAGGAATAGAATACCTGCTTGAAAAAATAATGACAGAAAACTTCCCTAACTTGGTGAGGGGAAAAGTCATGAAAGTTCAGGAAGCACAGAGAGTCACAATCAAGATGAACCCAAAAAGGGCTCCTCCAATATACATCCTAATTATAATGGCAAATATTAAAGACAAAGAGAGAATCTTAAAGGTAGCAAGGGAGAAACAGCGAGTAACATACAAGGGAATGCCAATAAAGCTGTCAGCTGATTTCTCAACAGAAACACTACAAGCCAGAAGGGTTTGGCATGAAATGTTCCAGGTAATGAAAAGCAGGGACCTACAACCAAGACTACACTATCCTGCAAGCCTCTCATTTAAAATGGCAGGTGCATCAAAGTGCTTCCCAGACAAAAGAAGACTAAAAAAGTACATCTCCACCAAGCCAATGCTTCAAGAGATGCTAAGGGGACTGCTATAAAAAACAAAAGAAAGAGAGAGAATGGGAGAGAAATGGTTCAATGTCAATGAATAAGTACCTATCAATAATAACTCTAAATAAATGGATTAAATGCTTCAATGAAAAGACATAGTGTAGCTGAATGGATAAGAAAACATGACCTACATATATGCTTTCTACAAGAGACCCATCTCAGAACAAGAGATTTACGCATGTTGAAAGTGAAGGATTGCAAAAAAAAAAAAAAAAAAGTAGTTGAAGAAAATGAACGTGAAAAGAAAACTGGGGTAGCAATACTTATATCAGACAAAATAGACTTCAAAATAAAAGCCACAAAAAGGGATGAAGAATATTAATACATAATACCTAAAGGAATAATCCAACAGCAGGTTATAGCCCTTGTAAACCTACATGCACCCAATATAGGAGCACCTACCACATTTTGCCACGTATAATGCTCGCTCTTTGCCCAAATTTTTAGGGAAAAATAAGGATGTGCATTATACATGGATAGTATTAATTCTGTATTTTTATAAATGTTTTTAAAATGACATGATAGTGTACATAGAAAATCCTATAGACTCCACCAAAAAATACTCAACCTAATAAGTGAATTTGACAAAACAGTGGGACACAAAGTCAATATTCAGAAGTCAAAGGCATTTTGGTACACCAACAATGAAACATCAGAAACAGAAATCAGGAAAAAATCCCATTTGATATGGCAACAAGAAAAATAAAGTACCTAGGAATAAACCTAACCAAGGATGTAAAAGACCTGTACTCAGAAAACTACACAACACTAAAGAACAAAATTAAGGAAGACACAAACAAATGGAAGCATAATTTGTGCTCATGGATTGGAAGAATTAACATCGTCACAACGTCCATACTACCCAAAGCAATTTATAGATTCAATGAAATCCCTATTAAAGTACCAATGACATATTCCATAGATGTACAACAAACATTTCAGAAATTTATATGGAACCATAAACGACCCCTAATAGCTGCAGCAATTTTAAGAAAGAAGAACAAAGTAGGAGGGATTACAATACAATACCTGATATCAAATTGTATTACAAGGCCACTGTAATCAAAACAGCCTTGTACTGGCATAAGAACAGACACATAGACCAATGGAATAAAATAGGGAGCCCAGAAATAATCCCAAGTCTCTATGGTCAATTAATATTTGACAAAGAGGGCAGAAGCATAAAATGGAATAAAAATAGTCTCTTCAACAAATGGTGTTGGGAGAGCTGGACAGCTACAAGCGAAAAAATGAAACTTGATCACCAACTTACACCATACACAAAAATAAATTCAAGGTGGATAAGACTTAAATATAAGTCATGACACCATAAAAATCCTAGAGGAAAATATCAGCAGGAAATCCTCAGACATTCCATGCAGCAACATCTTTACAGATATGACCCCTAAAGCAAGGGACATAAAGGAAAGAATAAACAAATGGGACCTCATCAAATTAAAAATCTCCTTCATGGCTAAAGAAGACAGCATCAAAATGAAAAGAGAACCAACTGTATGGGAAAACATATACATGCCCATCAGTAATGAGTGGATCACAAACTATGGTACATTTACACAATGGAATTCTATGCAGCAGAAAGAACAAAGGAGCTCCTATCCTTTGCAACAACATGGATGGACCTGGAGAGAATTGTGTTAAGTGAAGTAAGCCAGGCAGTGAAAGACAAATACCAAATGATCTTCCTTATAAGTGGAACTTAATCAACAAAACAAACAAGCAAGCAAAATATAACCAGAGACATTGAAATGAAGAACAAATTGACAGTAACCAGAGAGGAGGGAGTAGAGAAATAATGAGAGAAAGAAGGGAAAGCACTTAGGTTGCTTCCAGCACTTGGCTATTGTAAATGGTGCTGCTATGAACATTGGGGTGCATAGGTTCTTGTGGATTGGAGTTTCAGGGTTCTTAAGGTATAATCCCAGCAGCAGAATCATCAGGTCAAAAGGCAGTTCCATTTTTAGTTTTCTGTGGAAATTCCATTTTCAACAGTGGCTGCACCAGTGTATGTTCCCACCAACACTGCACTAAGGTTTCCGTTTCTCCACAACTTCACCAGCATTTGTTTGTTGATTTGGTTATGATGGCCAATCTGACCAGTGCGAGGTGGTATCTCATTGTCATTTTAATTTGCATCTCTCTGATAGCTAGCGATACTGAGCATCTTTTCATATGTCTCTAGGCCCTCTGTATGTCCTCTTTGGAGAAGCATCTGTTCAAGTTTTTTGCCCATTTTTTTTAGTTGGGGTTTTTGTCTCTCTGGAGTGGAGTTGTGTGAGTTCTTTATGTATTTCGGAGATCAGACCCTTGTCCAAGGTATCATTGACAAATATGTTTTCCCTTGTGTTTGCTTCCCTTTTTATTTTCCTGTGTCCCACTGTTTTGTCAAATTCACTTATTAGGTTGAGTATTTTTTTGGTGGAGTCTGTAGGGTTTTCTATGTACATTATCATGTCATCTGCTCACAGTGACAGTTTTGCTTTCTTCTTTCCAACTTGGATGCCTTTTATTTCTTTTCCTTGTCTGATCACTGTGGCTAGGACTTCCAGTACTATGTTGAATAAGAGTGGTGAGAGCAGACACATTTGTCTTTTTTGTGTTCTTAGTGGGAAAGCTTTAATTTTTCCCATTGAGTACGATGTTGGCTGTAAGTTTCTTGTATATCACCTTTAATAAGGTACAGCACCCATTTATGATAAAAACACTCATCAAATTGGAAGTAGAGGGAACATACCTCAATATAACATACTTCACATTTTTTATGACATGTTTGGCCATCTGAAATCATACTAGCAGCTAGTAAAGATTTTCACATGGACATTTGTGCTGTAATTTTTATTATATTCTGGTGAGTTTTAGGGTATAAATGGAATTTATAGAGAGATGTAACTAAGAAATTGATCACATAACAAAACTGCTAATTTTACTTCACAGTTATATCAAAAAGTAGTTTTAAAAAATGTCCATAGTAATCTATAAAGAATATTTCTGATTATAGGTAGCAAATTATAGTAAATGTGGGATGCAAATAAATGGGAAAGATTCTTGTTTATCTGGGATTGGGTCAGAGTTTCTAAACCATACTGTGAAAATATTGGCCCATAGTTGTCACATACAAAAAATTGCCATTGTTCTCTGATATACTTCTGGGGATAATGTGAATTGGTACAGTTTAGGATGGTAATTTAGAAATATGTTGAGTGTGAAAATAGTCATTCCTTTTTATTTCTAATCACAATTCTAACTATGTATCCTGAGTAAACAATCCTTAACAATTAATAGACAAAGGTGTTTATCTAAATATTTTTATAACAATATTAACTTGAAAAATTATGTATCACCAAAAATATTGTCATATCCTTGTGATAAGATGCCATGAAGTCACTTTAAAAGATGTTGGCAGAAGAAAATGCACAAATATAATACAAAGTGCAAAAAAGGAGTATAAAACTTATTTTACAACATTAAACTGATTTTGTTTTGTTTATACATACACACATATGTGGAAATACAATATATATATAAAGCAAATGTCCCCAAAACAGTGGTTGTATCTGTGTGGAGGTATTATACATGACTTTTGTTTTTACTTTATTCATTTCTTATTTTGTGATTTTTTACACAATAAGTATTACTTTTATAATCAGCATGTAAAATAAATAGTATAAGGTATATAGTTTTGGAGGAGTTAAAGAAGCTGCAATTTTACTTTAGTCCTGAGTGTTGGGCTGGCTGTTCTGTCAGGAAAAGCAGAGAGCCAAAGTAGTGAGCTATCCAACCTTGGAAAAAATCCAGAGCGACAGGCTTTTTAAAGGCCTAATTAACAAGGAAGCTGTGTCTAGCTAATTTAAATAATAAGCCTGCCTACCTGCAATTTACCTAATCAGTGTATAGTTTATTCCCTGCAATTGCCACACTCCAAGTAGTTTTACACTCCAACTGGCTGACTGAGCATGTGTAAGCAGTAGACATGGTGCAGAGGAGGGCAGCAAGGGAAAAGGAAAGAAGAAATACTGTGGGCCATAGGGCACAGAGTTCAGAAAAGAATCACCCTACCTTGTGCTACCCAGGCATAACCTTGAATGATGTCAGCAAAAAGTTAGCCAGCAGGTAACTGCCTGTTTGAGGTTAGTTGTCCTATTTCTTAATACTCCCCATTTCTGCAAAGTTGAAACCAACTTCAAAGGCAGGAAGCAGAAGAAAAGAGATTTAGACTAGAATTCAAAGAGATTGCCAGGATGAGAGTTACCTACACCACTCTCTTTCCTCCCTGTGACATTAAAAGTGGAAAACCATCTGAATTGCAGGGTATGACCATTCTTCATTTTTTAAATCTTCAACCTGAGGACATGCCCATTGATTTTAGAGAGAGGGGGAGGGAGGAAGAGAGGGAGAGAGAGAGATTGTTTGCCTCCTGCAGGCCCTGACTGGGGGTGGGGGGGTGGGGATAAAAACCAAACCCACAATGTAGGTATGTGCCCTGACCATGAATCAAACCCACAAACATTCGGTTTATGGGACAATGCTCCAACCCACTGAGCCATGCCAGCCAGGGCCATTCTTCATTTTTTCCCTGTTATTTCCATGGACAGCCACATTGGGGCAAGAGTATTAAGATAAGGGAGGAATTTGCAGGATCACTCTGCGAATGGGCTTAGGATACTTTGGCATAGGCCATAAATACCTACTGGTATGCTCCTCAATTGTTTTGAATTTATTGTCATTTCCATTCTCTGTCTCCTTTCATTTTTGCCTTTGCAGAAGGGATGAGAAGATAAGATCAAAGATAGATATAAAAACTAAACTCAGTAAATGTACTTTTGATCTGATTGTAAAAGATATACATGATAATTAGAAATATAAATTATTAATAATCTTAACACCTGAAGAACCCCCCAAATATTTTAGCATAATTTTTCCAGACTTTTTCTAATCTATGTTGTAACTGTTTACATTTTTGTGTGTTATTATGCTACAACAAAATGTTTTTGTTTGAATAATATAAAATGTACTTAAACATTCACAAAATGTTTGTTCAGTGTGCTATCTGTTTTTTCAACAATGCTAGTTTTTGTTCACATCTTTGTTTCCTGAGGCTACATTCTAGAATTAAGGAGTACCAGGTCAAAGTGTATGACCAGTCTTCAAACTTTTAATACTTGTTGCCAAATTGTCCTCCAGAAATTTGATTCAATTTGCAGTCATCTCACTATGCAAATGAATGTGAATCTGGATTTTCAAACCATAAGAAACAACGCAATTATTATAATAAATTTGATTCTGGTGAAAGTCAAAGAAATAAAAATGAATGTTATTTTAGTCATTCCTCATTTTGTGGATGCTGACTGCTGTGTTGCCCTTATGTACTTGGAGATATCCTTAGGTACAATTAGGATCAGGATGAACTGGATACAAAATAAAATCTGAAATAATTTTAAAGGCACTTTGGAGAATTCTCAAGTGATTCTGTTCTTGCTGATAACTCTGAAGTCTCCCTCTGACCTACAGAGTGAAGTACAGACTCAAGTATCTCTATTATCAGGCTCAGCAAACAACAAATATTTACTGAGCCTACTGTGCTTCAGACCTCCTTTCAGACACTGGGCATACACTGGTGAACAAGACAAGGTCCCTCCTCCATGAATCTGGTAATTCCATTGCAAGAGTCAATTATTTCCTCTACATCTCCTTCTCAACACAAAATCTTTTGCTCTAGTCAGACCTGTATTATGCTGCTTTCTGCTCATTCTTACCTGATTAGTTATCCTACCCCATAAGCCCTAATCGTTCCCATCAAGACTTATCCTAAGTCCCATGTGAAACTCTCCTCAGCTATTCCAATAATATGAGCACTTAACTCTGTACACACAACGTAGCACTTGGTTATTCACTGTCTTATACAACTTTCTAATACCCTCCTAAGACGGCAAGCTCTTTATATGTAGCTTCCCCACAACACCTAGTGTAGCATATGTGCCTAGAAGTCCTTCTTTACCAGAACCTTGCTTTAATATTGTAAGATGAGATTCTAAATAAGGTTCCTTTGTCTTACACCAACCCTTCCCAAGAAGATTTCATTACAGAGGTCCCAAAGGTTTTTATGTCAGTCTAGCTGCAAGCATAGGTAAAACTCCTGAAGTCAGTGTTCTAGTGGGGCTCCAGCAAAGGGCCTGGGCCTGGGAATCAGTTTCCCCCAAATGATGTATTTGCTACTTATTTCATAGTGTTGTTAGGAGGATCATATGAGAAGTTATATGTAAAAAGTTGTATGTGTGAAGTTGAAAATGTTATAAGTGTGAAATGTTACAGTTTTCTTCTTTTTCTTAAAGTATAAGAGGAGGAATGCTCAAACACCAAGTAAGGGTGGACAAGACTCTGAGATAAGTACTTGTCAGAAATTGCAGGATGGGGCAAAAGAGGACACTGTCATGACATTTTTTGTTTTAACTTCTGCTTATCTAGTGGACCATCTGCTTTGTCATCATAACTTTTGAGCAGTAGGAAAATTTAATAGAAGAGAGATGTCAGGGCAAAGAAAGGAGATGTCAGTGGAACAGCCTGAATTACCAATTTGGCAAAGAAAGCATGTGTGTTTCCCACTGGTCAAATAGATGCCACCAAAGGTAGCTGGGCTCGAGTCATCTTGCCAGCATGCTGCCCAAGGGCTTCCACGTGATGAAGGTGTTCCCAGCAGCCAGAGGTTCTGAGGTATATTAGAGGTCAGCTTGGAAGAGGTTGCAACTGGATGTCAGAGAATAGTGAGAAGAGGAGCCACACACACATACCATTCCAGATGACCTCATATACACTCATGACATGGGCACCTGCCTTGTAGAAGGCATTGATGACCAGTCATTCATAGTCAGGGAAGCAGCGACAGTGCATTATAGATTGGACCAGGAGCTCTTCCCATTTGCAACCCAGCAGAGGAGAAAGGAACTCTGAGGGGAGAAACGAAGGAGAAAGTTGTATTTCTTCACCACTCCAAGTCCCTTGAGCTGAACTCTGGCTGTTAGTGGAGGGAGAGAGAAGATGAACAGTAAACTGGGAATTAATTGAAGTTTTAAAATAGGTTGAACTAGGTTAGATGTTTTAATACCTAAAAGTGACCAAAAAGCTATGGAATATACCTGAGGTGGTGTTTTGTTTTCCTCATGTGTTTTTTACTTTTAAAAAAACCTGAGGTATAATTGACATATAACATTATATTAGTTTCAGGCACACAACATAATTATCTGATATTTGTATGTATTGTAAAATGATCACCACAATAAGTCTAGTTAAAATCTGTCACTGTACAGTTACAAATTATTTTTTGTCATGAGAACTTAAGATCTACTCTCTTAGCCACTTTCAAATGTGCAATAAAATATTATTAACTGTAGTCGCCATTCTGTTCATTACATTCGCATGGCTATTCATTTTATAACTCAAAGTTTGTACCTCTGACCCCTTTCTCCCATTGTACCTATCCTCCCCACCCTGCTTTGGTAATCACCAATCTGTACTCTGTATCTATGAGCATTTTATTTTTGTTGTTTTTTAGATTCCACATATAAGTGAAATCATATGATATTTGTATTTCTCTGTTTGACTTACTTCACTTAGTGTAATAGCCTCAAGGTTATCTCCGTTATTGCAAACGACAAAATTTCTTTTTTTTTTATGGCTGAGTTGTATATGTATTCTACATCTCCATTATCCTTTCATTTATCAATGGACACTTTGGTTGCTTCCATATCTTGCCTATTGTAAAAAATGCTAGAATAAGCATAGGGGGTGCGTATATTCTTTTGAATTAGGGTTTCCATTTTGTTTGAACAAATACCCAGAAGTAGAATTGCTGGGTGGTTTAGTAGTTCTGTTTCTGATTTTTTGAGGAACCTCTATACTGTTTTCCATAGTAGCTGTACCAATTTACAATCTCACAAATAGAGCACAAAGGCTCTCTTCTCCCTACATTCTTGCTAACAAATATTATTTCTTATCCTTTTGATAGTAGCCATTCTAACATGTGTGAGGTGATATCTTATTGTGGTGTACAGAAATGCAATAAATTTTAATATATTGATTTTGTATCTTGCAACCATACTGAATTTGTTTATTAGTTCTGACAATTTTGGGGAGGAGGAGTCCTTATGGTTTTGTATATATAATATCATGTTATCTTCAAATAGTGACAGTTTTACTCCTGAGGTGTTTTTAAGGATCATAAAATGAAGATTCAATGCACCATGGTTAAAGGCAGTGATTAGAAAAAATTTACACGTGTACCCACCACAGTTCAATAAACTGGGCACCCTAGTCAATTGGATGTATTCCTATATCAGAAAATGTTGTTATTTTCTAGCTCCACAGACTTTTTTTTGCATCCCAAAGTTATAAAACAGCAGTGTGTTTTTCTCTTAGTTATTTAGAAAAATGAGACTAATATGTTTTGCACCCGTTTTACTTGGCACACCTCATTGGAGTGAGCAACTCAAATTGTTAAAATGATTTAATGGAAAGGTATTATGCAAGGGGTTTGTTTTAATTTTTCCTGCATTTTTCAATAATATTTCCTTGCAAGTCTTAATTATATAGCCCTCATTATTTCTAGACGCAAAAGACCTAAACAAATGAGTAAGTCAGTAAATGCGCACTGAGGCATTAGCTAGTCTTGTGTAATTACAAGACAGGTGTGTCACCACTCCTAAGCCTGGAAACAATAGTATTCCCAAAACACAAAGTCATGGGAAGCCTAAAATCTTAACCACCAGTGACTGGTTGCTGCGTCCCACTGATGTTAATAACTATAAGAATACTGATGATAGAACTGAACTCCATTTTATTTATAAGCCCTCCTGACCATGGGAATTGGTAGAGGTCTTGGTACTGGTTTCATAAACTGATCTCTGATTGTAGGAAGTCCATGGAACTGATCCAATTGACTTATACACTGAAATCTTCCCTCCTCTGTTTAGTAGTATCTCAAAAGTGATCTCGTACTTGGAGAAGTGGGATATCTGGTTGGTGTTAAGGTGTTATTTTTCCAGACTAGCGATGATCACTAATTACCCTTGGTTTGTATTTTAAGAAGAAACAGGCTGAGAGGGAGGGATAGATGGAGGGGAGACTGCCAAGAAAGAGAAAGCAATTTTATAAGGAGGACTGGGTTAGGCCTACTATGGGTGAAAAGAAGGAGAAGTAAACAACAAAAGGGAGGAATGCTGAGAGGAGGGAAAGAAGTTATAGAATAATCCACAATGGCTAAGGTGGGAAGGAGAAGCTCCACAGTATGATTACTGGGAGAAGCTCAGGCTGTGTCAGAACTGGGTTTTAGTATCACACCTGCATTTTCCAGCCTGATAACCTTGGACAAGTTATTTAACTTCCCTGTGCCTGTTTATTCATTTGTAAGAATGGGAATAGTAATAGTACCCATTTCATAGAGTTGTTGTGATGATTGAAAATAACATTCAGCCCTGGTTGGTGTGGCTCAATTGAGTGAGAACTGGCCTATGAACCAAAAGGTCACTGGTTCGATTCCCAGTCAAGGTACATACATGGGTTTCCAGCCAGGTCCCCAGTTGGGGCCATGAGAGAGGCAACTAATCAATGTATCTCTTGCACATTGATGTTTCTCTCACTCTCTTTCTTCCCCCCTTCCCTTCTCTCTAAAAGTAAATGAATAAATTTTTTTTTAAAAAAGAAAACATTCTTAAAGTACCTGGCTCCTCAAACAAAGGATAACTAATATTATTACTGTTGTGGTGGTTATTGTTATTGTTAGAGGCAGTAGCATTATTGCTGTTAGTGACAGTATTGTTTGACAGTAATAAAACATAAACAAATTAGTTGTCAACATCAATTCAGCAATGCAAGAAAGTGCATAGTTAAAGGAGGCCTTGGATATCCCCTCAGGATTCAGTTCTAGGAAAAGAAGTTAAAATGTCACTGTACATAGTGAAAGAGGAAAGAATCTATTATATTATTCACATATTAGACATTCAACTGCACATCACTTTTATGTTAAGGAACATTAGCCAAGCAATAAAAAAAATAAATGCTATACTTTATGCCAGCAATTTGCAACCAGTGTGCCTTGGCAGGCACACTGGTGTGCTGCAAGAATTTTTAAAACATGCAGAACCTGACTGTTTGGTCAGGGGCACTGACCTCTTTTCCCTTAGATTATCAAACAAAAAAATGACAACAGTCAACACAACAATAGCGGTCTGGGGTGAATGAATCAAAATTATACCTATTTTTTTGTCAGATAGGCAAAAAATGTAATATATTTTTGGTGTGCTGAAGAATTTTAATGTTTAATTTATGTGTATCATGAGATTGAAAAGGTTTATACACATGATTACAAATCATTACAAAACATGATTGGTTTTGTTCATAGCACTTCTTTTTCCAATTCTCTAAGCTATATAGTAATGGCAACTGCTAGTTTGATCTTTATAAATTTTTAGAAGATATTGAATATTTCTACACATGAACATAACCAGTATTAACATAACTATTCTTGAATTGATTTTATCTTCTCAAAGGACTCTAGTAGGTGGATTTCAGGTCTCATCATGAAATTATTTTTTTAATGCTTGCTTTTATTTAAAAAGATAACAAGAACAATTATTTTGTGGATCATATAATATGAAGTGAATAATTTCCTTAGGTGGAAAAACAAAAGATTAGGCACTGGATAACTGAAGAGCCTGTTGTTTAAAAGCTACAGCACATATCTCTTTTTTTCACTTTTAAAAATTTTAATTGTTGTTTAAGTACAGTTTTCTGTCTTTTACTCCCATCCCAGCCCACCCCAGTACATATCTCTTATACCATTTACTATTATAAATGCAAACAGTATGCATTCCTTACAACAATATTTTTAAAAGGAGAAATAGCAACATATCCAGGGTGAAGACTAAACATTTCTCTCCTTCAATGCATCATTACAATAGTATCAGATACCTAGTTCAAAGTAAAATGTTTATTCATTTTTGCTAACAATTTAAAGAGTATCACTATTGGCTATATAATCAAAATTTCAAGGCGCTAAGAAAGAATTAGTATTGATGTACTAAAGAAAGACCCTCTCTGTCATGGGAGAGAAAATTCTTAACTTGCTTGTTTAAAAAATCCACATTAGCTCCACTGCCTATTGTGATTCAGATATCTCTTATATAAAGGATTAGTTTGGTTAAAGATATTCCAAAGGAAAAAAAAGGGAGGGGAAGCTGCATTGTGTTTATCACACCTCAGAGAACAGTATGTATCATTGTTTCTAAGCTCTAAGTACTGAAATTCAGCCCTCACCCCAAACACCCAGTATTGGTTGTCTTCACTATGAATCAGCTGAGTCCAAATCTCAGTCCATCTACTAGCTGATGTAGCTAGAGAATCATTGCCTCCTTGGCTGCCAGCAAGAAAACCTGTGTGATTGCCTTCCTAAGTGAGTCTTGCTATGCAGAATTGAAGAAAACTTTTAAAGAAAGAATTTATCAATGTTTTGGCTATGGTGAAGTCTGACATTTCAATAAGGTGGTTAATATCTGAAACTATAAACTTTCTTTTAACCAAGAAACATCACTTGGTTGCCTCCCATATGCACCCTGACCGGGGATTGAACCTGCAACATTTTGGTGTATGGGATGATGCTCCAACCAACTGAGCCACCCAGCTAGGACTAAAACTATGAACTTTAAAGGCTTATTTTATATACAGATATGCACTATGATAGGATTTTTAAATATATACATATATTTTCCTGTAGATAGACTGATGGAGTTCCTTTACTTAAACTTTCAGCTGGTGAAGTTTAATAGGGATTTTTTCTTCAGTATAGGGCTAGAAAAATATTGTGCAAATTTTTTACATCCAAATAGCTAGAAGAAAGCTTTAGGTAATGAGTCTGCTTTATTCTGAGTGAATAAAAACAAAACTGAAGGAATTTTCATGGATAATGACATAAATTTAATATTAGAGAGAAAGGAAAAGAATGTGCAATATAACTATTGGATCCATTTTTCTTTTAATTTTTCTCCTGGACAAAATGACAATTATGAATAAATCTTTAAATTGCTGTCAATACTGTTTTTTAAAGCTAAGCAGATTCATGGCTATGGTCTGTGTGTCCTGGAAGAGATATCACATAGTTTATTTTTTAAAATTATTTTATTGTTGTTCAATTACAGTTGTCTGAATTTCCCCC
>PVKM010002663.1:0-63071 GCA_004027735.1 Carollia perspicillata | reverse complement strand
TGCGAACCAACCAACTGTGGTTCAATTCCTAGTCAGGGCACGTGCCTGGGTTGCAGGCCAGTTCCCCGCAGTGGATACATGGGAGGCAACCATACATTGATGTTTCTCTCCCTCTCTCCTTCCCTTCCCCTCTAAAGATAAATAAATAAAATCTTAAAAAAAAAAAAGGAGCCCTGGCTGGTGTGGTTCAGTGGGTTAAGCACTGGTCTGTGAACCGAGGGGTTGCGGATTCGATTCCCAGTCAGGGCACATGCCTGGGTTGTGGGCTGGGTCCCGAGTAAGGGGCACGCCAGAAGGAACCATACACTGATGTTTCTCTCCCTTTCTTTCTACCTCACTTTCTCTCTCTCTGAAAATAAATAAATATTTTAAAAAATGAAAAATGCTTAACACAATTAGTAATTAAGGAAATACAAATCAAAACCACAGTAAGACACCACCTCACACACTAAGATGACTACAATAAAAACAAACACAAAACGAAACAGAAGATAAGTGTGGGCGAGAATGTGGAGAAACTGGAACCTTCGTGAGGTGCTGGTGGAAATGCAAAACGATGCTGGCACTGTGAAAAGCAGTTTGGCAGTTCCTCAAAATGTTAAACAGAGAACAGCCATATGACCAAGCAGTTCGACTCTTAAGAAGCCAGACACATGAAGCCACATATATTACATGATCCAACTGACACGAAATGGGCAGAACAGGCAAATCCGCAGAAACAGAAGGATTTGCGGAATGGGGAGTAACTGCTAATGGGTTTCCTTTTGGGGGGTGATGACAAGATTCTGAAGTTGGAGAGTGGTGATGGCTGCACAACTCTGAATATACTAAAACACATATGGTATGTGAGTTATATCTCCATAAAGCTGTTATTTTTAAAAAATTATTTCATCTTTCATTGCCATTTTCTGTATGTAACATCTTATTTAACAGGCACATGATTCCTTTTGAAACTAAGAACAAGTACATAAAAGTTTCCCAGGGATACCTTTAATGTCAGACTTAATGTCCTTTTTTTTTCTTTAAATGTACAACCTAGTATCTATTCTTTTTTAAAAAAGATTTTATTTATTTATTTTTAGAGGAGAAGGAAGGAGAAAGAGAGGGAGAGAAACATCAATGTGTGGTTGCCTCTTGTATACCCCATACTGGGGACCTGGCCTGCAACCCAGGCATGTGCCCTGACTGGGAATCGAACCAGCGACCCTTTGTTTCAAAGGCCCACGCTCAATCCATTGAGCTACACCAGCCAGGGCTTAATGTCCTTTTTATATTCCAATAGAAATCTGTATTTAAATGCTGCTATCCAGAACCTGTCCCTTAAAGATCACCTAATTTGAGCCCTTCAATTTACAGATGAGGGGGGAAAAAAATCCCAGGCTACTGTAAGTCTTGCATAGACCACACAGTGTATCAAACTTATATATCTTGAGTCTCAGGATTCCAAGCACATAAATAAATGTTCTGTTCTGAACTACCCAGACTGGAGATAGATTAAGCTATACTGCAGTCACAAATCCTTAAACAAGAGGCCTAACCTAATAAAGACTTATTTCTTGCTCACATGAAGTTCACTGTGCTTGTGGCAGCCCTTCTTCAACTTATAGGAACATCACTAGAACTTGTGTTTTCCAGAGTTATGTCAGCATGAAAAAATGAAAACTTGCTTTTTAAGCAAGTTTTTCGCAAGATGCCATATTAACATTAACCTTATTAAGACTAGTATGAAAAGAAAGAAACAGCCAATGAAAACCACACATGGCTACAGGGCTTCCTATGCTGATATTAGAATCAGAAAACCACTCTAAATGGAATGACTATTAAAATGCAGATTCCTGGGTACAATCCAAATGTAAAGAATCAATCTTTGGGGGTAGGAGCAGAGAATATGCATTTTTTCAAAAACTTCCCAGGTGATTCTGATGTATGCTATAATTTGAGAACCAAAATGCTCAGCTGAAAACCTGCTGAAAATGAAAAAGATTGAGGGCACCTAAGCATGGATACCTGAAGACGCTAACAGTATGAACACCACTTAATGCAACTGAGGTATTTCACCAATATTCCTATTCATTCAAGAATCCAGAAGGGAACATGCTACCCCTATGTGATAAATGGCTATTTCTGAGAACTAAGGGGCTCATTGGACAATTCAATGAAAACTTCCATTTGTATCATAACTCCTAACACAACCATTTAGGTCCCATAGTCAAGCCTGGGGTTCTCTTTCGGGCAGAGAAAGCAAACTCCTTAAGATGAAAATTGGTTTAAATTTATTTTTAACAGATCTGGCGTCCTATACTGATCTTTGGTGTAATCACAACTAGACAGTGTTGAGTCCTGATGGGTTTGGCTCAGCAGGTTGGGCATCACCCCTGCAAAGTGAAAGATCACCCGATAGATTTCCAGTCAGGGCACATGCTTGGGTTGCCGGCCAGGTCCCGGTTGGGGACGTGCAAGAGACAACTAGTCAATGTTTTCCTCCCTCTCTTTCTCCCTCCCTTCCCCAGTCTCTCTGAAAATAAATAAAATATTGGGGAAAAAAAAAAAGAAAGAAACTGGGCAGTGTTGAATTTAAGGAACTGTTATGGAACTATCAATAAAACACCATTCAAGTTCTTTCATTTTTAAATCAAATTTTGCCAAGAAACTATACGCAGAGAAGGAGGTGACATCCACCTAAGGAGTCTTCACAGTGGTGGACATAATATTCCCTGGCAAAATAGTGTTGAAAACTGAGGTTTATCATATTATTTGCTCTACTGTTGTTATTTGACCGAACGTTTCTATAATAGAAAGTTTAAAAGACACACAAGCATGTATCCCAGCACCTAGATATGTCACTTTTTTTAAGTAAAATTATTCTCAATGCTGGTCTTAACTCTATTTTTGATGCTTCCCATGCCCCATGTTTATCTGCCTGAAAGGCTAGAACACGTTCTTAAATTTTACTGCTGCCTAAGATTCTCAAACACAGAGCAGAAAACGACACTTTAGTAGATGTTGTGTATTTTCAAGACCACGATAATTTGCAAAAGTTCTCAGTAGATTAAAACTGAATTCAGACCTGGTCACATCATTTAAAACACTCCTTTCTGCAGTCAAACTTATCAGCAATTTCTATTTAAAACAGTAAGAAAGAACACGCTTGAAACTATATAAAGTTTAAGAGGGCTTTCTTATACTTGTAACTGATAATACATAAAAAGTTGTCATCCTAAGAAGATCTGACGAGCTTCTCTTTAGAGAGTAGAGTGTATAAAGGTGGCCTCTGAGTGGACTAACTGGGTGAAATCCTGGCTCTGCCACTTACCAGCTATGTGACCTTGGGCAAGTTCTTTAACCTCTCTGTGCCTCAGTTTCATCGTCTGCAAAATAGATACAGTAACAGTAACTACTGTTATTGAGTTAAATAAATTCATACATATACAGCACTTAGAATCATGTCTGGTACATATTAAGCACCATATGTTTGATCTTATTATCATTCCCATAATATAAAGGTCTGTTACCTCTGCTTTTCTGGAACAAAGTTACTGACAAACAAGAAAGGTCTTACAGTCACCTAATCCCTGAAGAGAGTAAAAATCTATGTATCCTAGGGTGGGTGGCATCATGTTTCATTGAAGTGATAACTACAGTTTGTGATTACAGAGAACAAATTTTAAATCCATTTCACTTAATCCAATAGACAAAATGGAATGAAAAGAAGTCCTGCTGACAGCAGTGACATGGCACAAAGTAGTTTCATTTCAAGATGACAAGCTAAATAAAAAAGCATAGGTACTTACCTCCCTATCCTCCCCAAACCCCAATGACATAATAGTAAAGATGTTCGCAAAGGGAATCACAGCATAACAGTAGCGAGAAGGGCTATGGGATATAGTCTATTTTAATGCTGGTCACTTTCTAGAAGATGGAGAAGAAGCAGTTAATTGTGTGACAAGACAGACCAGAGCAGAGCTAGACACTTCCCAGAACATGCAAAGTCAAAAGTGGGCAGAAAGGAAGAGCCCCTTTTCCTGGAGGAGCTGGATAAATGCCCAGCTTTGAGTGAACCATGTAAATATTGCACATAACTTTTAAAAAGTAAATAAAAAAGAAAACAATCCTTAAAAATAAAAGACAGATGAACCCAAACTATTTATCAAGTAGGTGGCATAACTACACAAAGAAGGCTTATTTCAAGTTAAAACAGTGTTTCATCTGTACCTCTCTGGTGTTACTGTCAACAAAAGAGAAGAGACATGATACAGAAATCAAAGTAATAAAAATCCTTTGAGTGAGCAGGTACAGAAGTCAGGAGTGGGAAATAGGTTCACCTACCTCTCCTCCATACTTCTCACTCTGGTCAATGAATCAGTGAACTCCTGTTAAGGCAAGAGGACTGCTGGAAGAGGAACCTTTTGTCAATTACCTATATAATCAGCTCTGTTCTTCACTGACGTGGATCACCAGATAGTGAAAGAAAACCAAGAGGACCAAAAGAACAATTAAGATGAAAAGCAGATAATTATTTGTTTTGTTAGCTTAGTGTCTACATATATTTCAAAATATTGATTGAAGATAATTATAGAGAATATTTATTGAATCAGTGATTGCATTTTGAAATCACTATAATGTATTTTTGGAAATGCTCGATGTATATTATAAAAAATAAACATTTTTAAATTTAAAAAAAAAAAGCAGATCAGACCCCAGAAGAAACACTTTTTTGGTCCCAGAAAAACTCTTGAAAAGAAATTCTGGTATCTGCAGAGAGATCTGAGAAGCAAGCAAAATCATAAAGGAAGCAAACCATAAAGGAAGCAGAAATCAGGAAGAATTCTTGGAAATAAGAAATATGATTGCTAAGACGAAAAACAAGGAAAGAAATGAAATGGTAGTAGAGTAGGGCATAGGGAGTATACACACACACACATTTTCTTACATATTTTTAAAATTAAGCAATGGAAGAATAAACCAAAAACCAACAAAAATGTTTACCTATGAGGTACAGAAAGGAACAAAAGCAGGGAAGAAAGACATACTTCTCTCCATCTACCTTGCTTTATAGTTGTACTTTAGAACCATGTAAATATTGTATAACTTTAAAAAAGTAAATAGAAAAGAAAACAATCCTTAAAAATAAAAGACAGACAGATGAACCCAAATTATTTACATCAAGTAGGTGGCATAACCACGCAGAGAAGGTTTATTTCAAGTTAAAACAGTGTTTTATCTGTACCTCTCTGGTGTTACTGTCAACAAAGGAGGAGAGACATGAATATAAAATTCAAAGTAATAAAAATCCTTTAATCCTCTATTTGAATTTGAAATATCAGTCTGAAATCATGATTTATCTTTTTCTTTCCGAAAAATGCACACCGACTTTACAGAAAAGACCTAGAATTCACATCCCAATTGCAACAAATGCTCCTAATACAATTTCCCACCAAAAAGAATCAGAGCTCCTTACAGAAATGGCTGATTCTAGATCTGGTGTCAGAAACAAAAAGATAAACCCAGGATTTCTTTCTTTTTTTCTTTCTTTTTGCAATCCTCACCCAAGGATATGTTTATTGATTTGAGAGAGAGAGAAACAAACACTGATGTGAGAAAGAAACATCAATTAGATGCCCCCTGCTCACACCCCAACTGGGATCAAACCTGAAACCTAGGTATGTGCCCTGACTAGAAATTGAACCCACAACCTTTTGGTGTATAGGACGATACTCCAACCAAATGACCCAGCTGGCCAGAGCAATCCAGGAATTTTTATCAGGCCAGAAGCAGGGAATCCATCTACTACTACCTGGCTGATGTCAAAAGGGCCCAAGAAAAAGTTCTATTAATGGCCAATAATGGGACAATTTAAGCATCAAAAATAATAACTCTTCTGGAGAAAAATTCATTAATATATAAAAATTAATGAGTTTGTACTTGGCAATTTCTTGAATAAGACACCAAAAGTACAGGCAACAAAAAACAGGCTGATTAGACTTTATCAAAATTAAACATTTTGTACATCAAAGGACTTATCAACAGACTGAAAAGGCAGCCCATAAAATAGAAAAAAATCTCTAAATCATATATCTGAAAAGGAATTAATACCTAGAATATATAAAGAACTTCTAGCCCTGGCTGGTGTGGCTCAGTGGATTGAGCACGGGCCCGTGAAGCAAAGGGTCACCGGTTCGATTCCCAGTCAGGCACATGCCTGGGTTGCGGGCCAGGTCCCCAGTGGGGGCCATGTAAGAGGCAACCACACATTGATGTTTCTCTCCCACTCTCTCTCCTTCCCTTCCCCTCTCTCTAAAAATAAATAAATAACATATTAAAAAAAAAAAAAAACTTCTACAACTCATGATCACAGCCCACTGGATCAATAAACCAAACAGTCCCATTGTAAAATAGGTAAAGGACTTGAATAGAAATGTGTCCAAAGAAATAGACAAAGGGCCAAAAAACACATGAGAAGATGCTTAACATCACTAAACATTAGGGAAATACAATGCAAAACCATAATGAGATACTACTTCATATCCCTAAGGATGGCTATTATTAAAAGGGGGAAAAACACAGAAAATACCGTATTTTAGGACTATAAGGCGCACTGGACCATAAGACGCACCTAGGTTTTAGAGGAAAATAGGAAAAAATTTTTGAAGCAAAAAATGTGGTAATAACCTGTGACCCGGCTCCATTGCCACCCCTACACACACACACACACAGTGAGACAGGCAAACTACATTTGGACTACAAGATGCACCTTCTTTCCTCCCAAATTTGGGGGGTGCGTCTTATGGTCCGAAAAAAATACGGTAACATGTTAGCAAGGATGTGAAGAAACTGTAACTCTGCATGGCTGGCGGGAATGTAAAATGGTATAGCCACTGTGGAAAACACTATGGCAGTTCCTCAAACAATCATATAATTATCATAAAATCCAGCAATTCCAAACCCGGGTATATACACAAAAGAACTGAAAGCAGGAACTCAAGCAGTTATTTGTACACCAAGGCTCATGGCAGAATTATTCACAGTAGCCAAAAGGTGGAAATAAGCCAAATGTCCATCAATGAATGAATGGATAAACAAAATGCAGTATAACCATACAATGGTCTGTTATTTAGCCCAAAAAGGAAGGAAATTCTGATACATGCTTCAGTATGGATGAGCCTACATTCATCCATGTGGCAAGCTACCACTCTACTTGTCAGGCCACAGGTTTGCAGAAACCTGGCAGTGGTTGCAGTATCTGTGGCCTTTGGATAGTTGTGGGAAAGAAAGCAGAGATCAAAATTTCTACTTCAGAGTCACAGCTAAGTAACAGGATTATCAAGCACCCTGTTTCTCAGTTAAGCTCAGGCTTGATCTGGATGGAGAGTGCCGGCTATTTCTCTGGGGAGCCTTCCTTCATCATTTATATCAGGGATGTCAAACTCATTTTCACCACGAGCCACATCACCCTTGTGGTTGCCTTCAAAGGGCCAAACGTACATAATTTCAACTCCTTAACAATTAAGGGTAGTTACAGTTATACAGTCCTAAAATTATTTTGGACCTTTGAAGGAAACCATGAGACTGATGTGGCCCCAAGTGAAAATGAGTTTGACACCCCTGATTTATATGTTTACAGCATCTTTCACTACACATACATATATACAAACACTTTTCTATCATTTCTCTAGTCAAATATGTTCACCAGTTCTTCTACAATTTCAAATTTTGCAACTAAATTTACTTTGCCAAAACTCATGATCAAATACAGATCAAATCTGAAGAAGATATACAAAATGGCTAATAAGTACGTGAAAAGATGCTCAAATCATTAGTAATCAGAGAAATGCAAATTAAAACCACAAGATACTACTTCACAGCCACTAGGATGGCTATAATAAAAAAGACAGACAATAGCAAGTGTTGACAAGGATTTGGAAAAATTAGAATTCTCATATACTGCCCATGGGATGTAAATGGTGCAGTAGTTTGGAAAACAGTCTGTCAGTACCTTAAAAGGTTATAACATAGAATTACCATATAATCAAGTAATTTCACAATTATGTTTATACCTAAGATTAAAAAAAATATATGCCTACATAAGAACCTGTAATTAAAAGTTCAGAGCAACATTATTCAAAACAGTGAAAAAGAAAACAACCCAAATGTCTATCAACAGGTAAATGGATAAACAAAATGTAATATTAACATATAATGGAATAATATTACACAGACATAAAGACAAATAAAATACTGATACATGCTGTAATGTAAAGTGAGCCTCGAAAACATTATGTTGAATGAAGGAAGCCAGATGTAAAAGGCCACATATTGTATGAGTCCAGTAACATAGAACGTCCAGGCAAATCCATTGAAACAGAAAGTAGATTAATGGTTGTGTAGGGCTGGGGTGGCTGGAAAGAATGAGGAATGACTGCTAATGAATACTTTTTTTTTTAGAGTAATGAAATGTTCTAAAATTAACTGTAATGGTAGTTGTTTAACTGTGAATATGCTAAAAACTACTGAATTATACATTTTAAATGGGTGAATTATATGAGTATTAGCTCTATTTCAATAAAGCTGTTATTAAAAAAAAGATGAACTCCATAAACAAATCCCTCTTCAGAGAAAAAAATGCAGAAAATTATTTCCTCTCTAGACCACAACAATGTAAATTTAAATATCTACCCTTGATAATGTAGAGACATTACAGGAAATTCTTTAGGGAGATTGGTTAAGTTTTGTCTATGAAGTTCAAAGCCCAACCATTTCTATGGGTTGTTTTTTTTTTTTGGTCAGTTCAGAATGGCACAGCCATATTTAGAAATGCACTCCAGAAAAATGCTTTGAAGGTTTTTATTCACAACATTCATAAATTAAAAATACCTACCCAGGCAAGAAAGAAAATGCCTGAATAATTCTGTTTTCTCTCTTCTTAAAACTATCCTTTTTTGGCTTGTCTTCTATGTTACCACATTAAAAAGAGTGATATGAAAAGATGGTTCTTTTCCTAGCTCTTCTCCTGCCCCTCTGGCCATTCTTAGTTGTCTCTATGAGCCACACATTCCACACCCCCACCCCTGCCTCCTCTGATGGTCCTGAAGTGCTGTGTGGTTCCTCAGAGCTCTATGGTATACTGTCTAAAACCAACATATTCTCCCTGGGCAGGGTTCCCCAATCCATCTCTCTAACCCAGCTTTTTCTCCTGTGCTCCAGATCCCTATTGAACAGGTCTCCAAGTAAAATGCCCGAAACCCACTCTCCCTAGTCTTTCAGGGCTCCTTCCTTGTGTTGATGAATGGCATCACCACTTACCTACATGAACAAGCCACATTTACATCCAGGTAATCATTTAGTCATCGTATCTCTCATGTCTTTCCCCTTCTCTGCCAATCCAAAATTCAGACCATCTTTACCTCTTACCTGAATTACAGAGAGCTTCCTGCTCCCCTCTTGTAGCTGTGTGATTGTTCTAGAGCCAATTCAATCATGCCACTCTCCTGCTTAAAATCCATATGGCTCTCCACTACATTTCCCAACTGTCTTAAACCATGATCCCCAATCTCAGCCTAATACTGCCTGGTTCTTGCTGAGCCATCTTCCCTCTCACCATCTATACCTTCAGTTCCCTCTGCCTGGAAAGCTCCCCTGGCTTACTCTCACTCCTCCTGCATATTTAAGTTAGACATCACATGATACATGCCCAGGGGACATTTGGCAATGTCTGGAAGCACTGTTTAGTTGTCATAACTGGGGAGTGCTAGTGGGTAAGGCCAGAAATGCTGTTAAATATCCTACAATGCATAGTACAGCCCCCTGTCCACCTAAAGACAAAGAATTATCCACCCAAAAGGTCAAAAGTGCAGCTACTGAGGAAATGCTAGACAAATGCCTTGAGCTCCTTCCATATTCTAGTACCTAATGTATAAAAAGTTACATCTTCCTGGGAAGGTGATACAAACTTCCACATAAATTAAGCTACAACAGGTCCATAAGGCAGTAAGAGGTATTGCTGGAAAGAGATGGGTAAATGCTAAAGTGTTTTAGAAACAATTGCAATGAGTTTAGAGGAAGGAGAGTGCCATAGAGGCTGAGGCCTGGTCAGAGATCTCCTTAAGGAGACCCATCTCCTTCTTAGTTCACCTCAGGCCTGCCAGTCAAGGCCCCCAAAGAAACCAGAATCCACCTTTCCAGCCTTACTCATAACAGGTCCCTTCAACTGACCCCTCTGTTCCTGCCACATTGTTCACCTACAACAGCTAGTCCTCAGGGTCACTACCTCCCACCCCTATTGTTACCATTGAAAAACCCCTCACCTACTTCGCAAAAGCTCTGCCCTCCATTTGAGCTGCACCTGCCCCCCCACCAAAGCTGAGGGGGACATGCTGTCATATCAACCCAATAGTGTGCCTATGGAAAAATGCTTTAAATGGCTCAGGCCCTAAGGCCTTGTCCTCTCCCACCTAAAATCAGTGTTTAGCAGCAGCCAGCCAGGAGCTGTCTCATTTCCTGTAGCTGCTCGGTAAAAATAGGAAGTGGGGGAGGAAGTTCACAAGGCAGAAACAAAAGTAATCACTGCCCAGCTTCCTGAACACAAATCACTGGACAGGGAGGATATCATTAAAACATCAAAAATGGAAGGCAGGCATGGAGAGCCAAGGCCAGAGTTGCCGGTTCAATTTCTGGGTTCTCCAAACCCAGACTTCCCCCAAAGAAAAAATATGTGCAAAGCTGGACACTAGTCTATTCTACAGAAACAGTCTCCAAGGAATTAATTTAAATAATAAATTAATTAAAAGCATGCTAATTTAAAGAATCATGTGAAATTCCTGAAACATTAAAGTCTTACCAGAGTAAAAACTATCAATGAGCCCTGGCTGCTGTAGCTCAGTGGACTGAGCCTGGGCTGTGAATCGAAGAGTTGCCGGTTCAATTCCTGGACAGGGCACATGCCTGTGTTGCAGGCCAGGTCCCCAGTGGGGACCACGTGAGAGGCAACCATACACTGATGTTTCTCTCCCTCTCTTTCTCCTTCCCTTACCCTCTTTCTAAAAATAAGTAAATAAAATCTTTTTAGAAAAAGACTTAAAAATTATCAATGAAAAAGTTTTAAGGAGGCCAAGATTAAACTATTTTCTGTCCTCCTGGTCAAGAAGTTACTATTAAAACTGCTGTTAAAACAAAACAAAATAAAATAAAAAGTTACTAAATAACTGGTCGGTTGACAAAAATCTGAAGCCCATGTTATCCTATATTGAGCTATGAAAACTCAAGTAGAAACAACACTACTAAATAAATACTCTAATCACAGAATTCTAAATAATTCTAATCAGAGTTTGGATCTATCATAGTTAAACTAAAGGTGCTTCCATACCTGCGCCCCACCAATAGTCAACCCTCTGAGTTGGGCCTGGATGCTTTAGGCACCCCACCATGCAGATGCTACCAGTGCCTGCTGCCA
This sequence comes from Carollia perspicillata, assembly GCA_004027735.1. Classification (NCBI taxonomy): domain Eukaryota; kingdom Metazoa; phylum Chordata; class Mammalia; order Chiroptera; family Phyllostomidae; genus Carollia; species Carollia perspicillata. The sequence continues at coordinate 51,625 of PVKM010002663.1, read as the reverse complement.
AGGAGCTTCAGGTCTGCCACCTCATGTGACACCTGATTGCCTTTTGTGTTGTCACTTGCTGTATAACAATTTGTCACCAGAAAGTATGACATTCCTCTACAAGACAAAGCAAGTCATTACCAGATCTGAAGAGCTTTTACATTTAGTAATCTACAAACGACTGATAATTCCACTTAAGTAGAAGGAAAAAAATTTCTAACACAAGTCAACAGAGTTGAAATTTAGTTTCTAAATAATACAGGTTAAAAAAAAATTGGCCAAATGTGTTAAACAGTCACATAGATGAAGGACAGTTTAATTTTGTTAAAACTGAGGGTATTTGGGGGTGGAGGGAAAGAGGAAGATCAAAGGCTAGTTTTTTCAATGGTCAGTATATAAATAATAGAAAAGTAAATGAAGTGGAAGGTAATCACTGTATACACAGTTTCATTAAAAAAAATTGTGAACAGCCCTGGCTGGTTTAGCTCAGTGGATTGAGCACAGGCCTGAGAACCAAACCACCGCGATTCGATGCCCAGTCAGGGCACATGCCAGGGTTGCAGGCCAGTTCCCAGCAGGGGATGCAAGAGAGGTGACCATACATTGATATTTCTCTCCCTCTCACCTCCCCTTCCCCTCTAAAGATAAATAAATAAAGTCTTTTAAAAAATTGTGAACATTTAATTTTTAAAAAATCCATTACTTGGTCCTGCTGAGGAGAGACCTAGCTATCTGATTTATGGTACTAAATCAACTTACTGTATTCCAAGACTCGTGTTTAGTCTTCTTATGAAGTCAAAAGACTAACTCTCAAAGTCTGCTGCCACTAAAACAAAACAAATACTAGAACTTTTGAAAGAATTTTATTAGAAAAACACTCTGAGTCTAAAGTATCTTTGTTAAACAGAAACCTTCAAAAGAAAACCAAGTGGGGTGGGGAGACAAAGCATGGCCAAGAAAAGATTTACCTATAAACAACTACCACACATCACAAAAGGGTGAACAAAATTGGTTCTTAAAATTCTGAGAAAGTTTGCTCAGGAAAAATGAAGTTTTTATCTTTGGTACATAAAATGGCTTTGGACCATTAAAATTTTTTACGTCAGCCCTAGCTGGTGTGGCTCAGTGACTTAAGGGCCAACCTGACAACCAAGGGGTCACTGGTTTGTTTCCCAGTCAGGGCACATGCCTGGGTTGCAGACCAGGTCCCAGTGGGGGCCATGAGAGAGGCAACCACACACTGATGTTTCTCTCCCTGTTTCTCCCTCCCTTCCCCTCTCTAAAAATAAATAAATAAAATCTTTAAAAAAATTTTTTAACATCAGATGCGCCCAAGCACTATGAAGACATTCCCAATAACAAATTGTGCTGCTTGATGGAAATTCAAGTGTATATCAAGAATAAGAATAGCTAACTACTTTAAAGTAAATCATTTCTTAAAACCACGAAGCACTGGTATAATTTTTCAATCCAAATTTATTTTTAAAAATTCCAAAAAAACCTACATCTATTAAAAACCTGTAGTTTATTTTTGTTACAATGTGTTGCAGTATGAAAAAGCCACTTAGCTTTGTTTAAGCCTAGTTTTAGCCCAGTTATCCAAAAAGTTTCCAAATTTGTAAAAGTAAGCTGAACTAGTGAGAAGTCATGTATCAATTAGAAAGTTATTTCAGAAAACTTAAAATTCTATAGTGCTACTAGTTCTTAACAATTTACACTGTGAAACCTACCTATAACTGACTTCAAATGGGAAAAGCAAGTATTTATCAAGAAGCATATAGACTTCCAGCCAAGACAGTGGCATAGGTAGATATGCTTTGCCTCCTCACACAACCATAAGAAGGATCACAACTAACTTCAAAACTAGAAACAACCAGAATTGCCCCAAAATTCAATTGTATGGAAGTCCAAGGATTTAAAGAAGAAATAGTCATCCAGACTGGTAGGAGGGGTGCAGAGAGGGAGCTGGGGCAGAAAGGACACAGTGCAGTGGAGGCGGCAACAGCAACTGGCAGAACAGGCAGTCCCACATTCACATGTAGCAGATAAAAACCGTGATGGACACCTGGGGAGAGAGTGATCCAGCCCCAGGCCAGACTGCACAGCCCAGGATTCCAGTGCCAGGAAATAAAGTCTACTAACTTTTGGCTGTAAAAACCAGTGTAGGGTGGGGCAGCAGAAGAAACTGCCAGTCTCTCAAGAGAGTCTGTTTAAAAGACCTGTGTGGTCCTGGAACATATGCAAACACACCCACTCTGGTATTTACCACCAGGGCAGCAGCTAGAAGGGCACCAGTTGCACTCAGGAAATAGGGGAAATGAATGCAAAGGGGTGAGTGCTGAGCAAAGGGCATTGTTCCCTGTCTGACCCCTCCCCAATATACAGTGCCACAAAGCAGTGAAGCAGATAGTCTTGTCTGGCAATACCTAAGGCTCTGCTGATAACAGGTATTCCAAGACAGGAGTCAAAATAGCTCTAGCTAATACACAGAAACAAACATAGGAAGGCTGCCAAATTGAGGAAACAAAGAAATATGGCCCAAATGGAAGAACAGATCAAAACTCCAAAAAAGAAACTAAGCAAAATGGAGATAACCAACCTATCAGGTGCAGAGTTCAAAACACTGGTGATAAGGATGTTCAGAGAACTCACTGAGTACAGCAAATGCACAAGGGACAAAATGAAGGTTACACTAAGTGAAATAAAGAAAAATCCACAGGGAACCAACAGTGAAGGGAAGGAAGACGGGGTTCAAATCAACAATTTGGAACATAAAGAAGAAATAAACAGTCAACTCATACAGAATGAAGAAAAAAGATTTTTTAAAAAATGAGAGAGTAAGAAGACTCTGGGACATCTCCAAATGTGCCAACATCCGAATCATAGGGCTGCCAGAAGGAGAAGAGGAAGAGCAAGAAACTGAAAACTTATTTGAAAAAATAATGAAATTTTTTTCCCAATTTGGTGAGGGAAATACACCTACAAGTTCAGGAAGCACAGAGAGTTACAAACAAGTTGGACTGAAAAAGGGACACACCAAGACACACCACAGTTAAAATGCCAAAGGTTAAAAATAGAGAATCACTTTTTTAAAGACTTTATTTATTTATTTTTAGAGACGGGAAGGGAGACAGAGAGGAAGAGAAACATCAATGTATGGTTGCCTCTCCTGTGCCCCCTACTGGGGACCCGGCCTGTAACCCAGGCAAGTGCCCTAACTGGGAATTGAACCAGTGACCCTTTGTTCCCAGGTCAGCACTCGCTTCACTGAGCCACACCAGCCAGGGCTAAAGAGAGAATCTTAAAAGCAGCAAGAGAAAAGAAGAGAGTTACCTACAAAGGAGCTCCCATAAGACTACCAGCTAATTTCTCAAAAGAAACCTTGAAGGTAAGGGGCTGGAAAGAAGTACTCAAAGTGACAAAAAGCAAGGACCTACAACCAAGATTACTCTCTCCAGCAAAACTATCATTTAGAATGGAAGGGCAGATAAAGTGCTTCCCAGATAATGCTAAAGGTAAAGGTAAAGGAGTTCATCATCACCAAACCTTTATTACATGAAATGTTAAAGGGACTTATTAAGAAAAAGGAGATCAAAACTAGTAAAATGAACAGTAAAATGACAACAAACTTACAACTATCAACAACTGAATCTAAAAGACAAAACCAAAAATAAACTAAGCAAATAACTAGAACAGGAACAGAATCACAGAAATGGAAATCATTTGGAGGGTCACCAGCAGGGAGGGGGGAGGGGGAGAGAGGGGGAAAAGTACAGGGATTAAGCAGCATAAGTGGTACGTACAGAATAGACAAGGGGAGGTTAAGAATAGTATAGGAAATGGAGAAGCCAAAGAACTTATATGCACAATCCATGGACATGAACTAAGAGGGGATTCCTGGAGGGTAGGGGGCTACCAAGCAGAGGGTGGCAAAGGGGAAAAAATTTGGGACAACTGTAATAGTATAATCAATAAAATATACTTTAAAAAAGCATATACACAAATGGGTAAATCAAAGTATAACTTGGAAATTATCTTACTATGGAGAGGGATTATATAAATTTTAGATAAATACACTTCAGATCTAGGATCATTTCTGAAAATTTAAGGCATCCATAAAAAATTTTATCAATGGATAACTATAGCAGATTCCTCCTCCGGGGTGGGAACACTGACTCCAATTTTATACACCCAGCAAGTCTGCTCATTCCTGAAAAAGAACAGCAAGCCAGAGTCACAGCTAGGGAGCCCATTCTTCCCCAGAAACATTTCAGCAGGTCAAATATTTACCGATGAGTACATTTAAGGAGTCTCCTCCCCACCACTCCCACAGGCAGGGATGACAGCCTCAGAGAGCAGTCCTGCAGTGGCTCACTAGACTGGCTTCCAGAATCTGTCTCTCATCTAGGCCAGGAGCCTTTACATACTTGAGCATTTACTTAGGTCCTACTACGTGCATGGCACTGCTCCAGGCACTGGGGATGCAGTAGTGAATAAGACACACAATTTCTTGCTCTCTAGGAGCTTACTTCCACCCTTAATGAAGAAAAAAAGAGAAAATACTCATGTTCTTACCTTTTAGGTAAGATGCTCCAATACTAAGAGATTTCATGGAAACAGGTACTGCCAAAGTGCTGGTTATGGGTTTGGGAGTCAGACTGACCTAGATAAGAATTCCTCTCTCAGTAATTATCTCAGTAATTATCAGTTGAATAATGACCCTTATTAACTCTATGACCTTAGGCAAGTTATGTGAACTCTTGTGCCTCAATTCCCTCAGTACTATGCTGAGGATTAAGTCCATAAAGGAAGCACTTGGCATAATCCTAAACCTCACTCAGTAAACGAAAGCTCTTGCTCTGAACAGGGCAGGAACTACTCAGAGGGCAGCATTTTATCTTCTATTGAAATTCCTCATTCTGACCTGCCATTAGTAAAATAAATAAATAAACACACTCCACTCGCTTCAAACTACTGCATAGTTATAACAATTTTCAAAAATATTACTTACCTTCCTGCAGCTCTGGCCTGAACTCCCAAAGTCCTGGAAACAAACTAAAAGGAGCGCTGCCCTATGTCCTCCAGAAGGAAAGGAGGTCACAGCTCCTTCCATTTCCCTGCTCTACTCCCTCCTCTTTCAGTCCCAGGCTAGAACAAGGACACTGCTGAGGAAGGGATCCCCTGTAATTACAAAGTTACTTTAAGCACTAGGATGTGGTGTATGTATTCTCTACTACATTGAGACCCAGGGGCCAAATAGGTAGATCCTTCTGAGCTGGTGAGAGGGACCACTTTCACCTCTCCCAGCCCAGGTTACGATAGCCTGCAGCAAGTACTCATATCTGAGAGCCAAGCCAGTTTTCCTCTGCCTGTGTTCTCAGGCACATATATCCACCTCTGGGACCTGGGAGTTGGGTGGAGGAAAACTCATGTATCCCCAACTTCCCTAGTCATAATTACTATCTCACTAGCACCTAATCCTCAAATTATTTTTAATAAAACATTGGATTTTTTTCCAGGTAATATTTAACTTTACTTCTATACTCAAAAACTTTTAATGATTGATTGACTGATTTTATTTATTTTTAGAGAGAGGGGAAGGGAGGGAGAAAGAGAAGGCAACATCGATGTGTGAGAGATACATCAATCAGTGGCCTCTTGCACACCCCCAACTGGGGACCTGGCCTGCAACCAAGGCATGTGCTCTGACTAGGTATCAAACCTGAGACCTTTGGGTTCAAAGGCTGGTGCTCAATCCAGTAAGCCATACAAACCAGGGCATCAAAAACTCTTCCAGCCCTGGCTTGGTGTGGCTCAGTGGATTGGGCACCGGCCTGTAGACCAGGGGTCGCTTGTTTGATTCCCAGTCGGGGCACATGCCTGGGTTGCGGTCCAGGTTCCCAGTGGGGGAGGTGCAGGAGGCAGTCACACATTGATGTTTCTCTCCCCCTCTTTTTCCCTTCCCCTCTGTCTAAAAATAAATGGATGAAATCTTAAAACAAAACAAAACAAAACAACTTTCCATTATAATTCTTTGCAACTACCAATTTAAAAAATCACATATCTGACAGTGGTGCCCAGACACAAGGAACATAGTCAAAATGGTTTTTTCAAGAAAGGAGTAACATCTAGGAATGAATTCGAGAAACAGACCCAGGAAATAAAGGGACCTGCATTCTGGAAGCTCATGGCAGCCCTGTCTACAAGCATCAACCTGGAAGTCCTGCGAGGTCCTGCATTAAGGAGTCAGTAAATAAACTACACAGAAACACCTCATCATCTGAAAGATCAAGGTAAAAACCACATTTCACAAGCCCAATATTTTATCATTTATAAATTGTATTATTTTATATATGCTAAGAAAAAATCTGCCATATAATGACGACACATGGCATATCCCAATTCCAGTCTCCCTCAAGGCTCTTTCCTGTCTCATTTCTCTACCTCAGTTCATCCGGAATACACGTCAGCTTTGGAACAAGTCCCTTTGTGCCTTTCTCTCTCCTTTCACTTTTTCTAGAACTTACCCTTATTTAAGATCCACTGTTTGAATGAAACCATCTTGGGCCCCTTCAGTGCCCATGGAGACTTTCCTGAGTTCCTGAAGCCTCACTGCCATTGCTCCTTTTAGCGTTGTATGGCTTCCCTTTCCAAAAGAATTTTAAGCACACAAAGAGAGAGGCGGGACCCATCTTCACATTCACTGCAATGCACAGACCACCACCACCACCACCACCACATCTATCAATAACTGTTTTAAAGACTCCACAAATATTAACTCATTTAACCCCCACTATAACCCCAGGAGGTAGGTACTATTACCTCTCCATTTTTAGACAGGGTCAAATGAGGTAAATAAAGGTCATAACTTAGAGGTTAGTGACTAATATATGGCAGAGGCAGGACTGAAACCCAAGCAATCTGGATAGAGTCCTTACTCTTAACCTCTATGCTACATTCTCTCTCTAAATGTCTCTCATTTACACAGCAGACATTTAAATTTTTACTTTTATTAGCCCCGACTTGTGTAGCTCAGTAGATTGAGCACGGGCTGCAAACCAAAGGGTTGCTAGTTCGATCCCCAGTCAGGGCACATGCGTGGGTTGTGGGCCAGGTACCGAGTAGGGGGTATGCAAGAGACAACCACACACTGATATTTCTCTCCCTCTCTCCTTCACTCTCCTAAAAATTAATAAATAAAATCCTTAAAAATAAACAAATTTTATTTGTATTAGTTTTTAATTGAAATACAACATGCATACAGAGTGAAAAAATTCATACTACAAAAGAGTATACAAGAAAAGCTAGGTCACTCTGACAGCCTAGATTTCTGGTCCTCATCCCAAAGGCAACCACTCTTTCTTTTATATTATTTCAGAAATTTCTGTACTTAGAAACCTCTTTTAGATCTCTTTCTCTTACTCCTTCATTCCCTCTCTCCCTTCCTTTCTTTTTTCCCTCACCAGAGGACATTTTATCATCGCTTTTAGAGAGAGAAAGAGGTGGGGTGGGGGTGGAGAGAGAAATACAGAAACATCAATTGGTTGCCTTCTTGTATACATCCCGACTGGGGATTGAACCTGCAACCAAGGTATGTGTCCTCACTGGGAACTGAACCTGCAAGCTTTTGATCTATGGGATGATGCTCCAAACAACTGAGCCACATGAGCCAGGGCTTGCTTGTTTGATTGTTGGCTGTTGTTTTTTTAAAAAATAGAAATGGGCACATATACATGTTGTTCTGCATCTTGCTTTTTTCACTTAATAGTATTTCTCTGAGCTCGACACACATCTGCACCCATGCTATTTTACTCAATTTTAAGATACACATATTTTCACATCTTTGCCCAAGGTAGTTTCATGAAGTCAGAGGGTCTTGGTGGGCTTGGGCTTCATCAGGAAATAGAAGTCACAAAAGGCTTTTAAATATACAAAAGACATCAAGAGTTAACCTTTCAGAAATGTGCATGCTGACTCAAGAGAGACCTACCAGATAGTCAACATGTCACTTCTCCTATGATAGTAATAGCAAGTACCTGTATCCTAGGGTTGTTACAAGGACTAAACGACGTAAGCACTTAGCACAAAACCTGACTAGCACAGGGAATCTAAGAGATTAACATCACACCTGAGGCACTGTTAGTGGAAAGTTATTGTTATTATTTCATCAAGAGTTGTCCCCTCTTTCCTTTCCAGTGTCATCTCCCTCTACTCCTCTATTCATTCATACCTGTCCTTCCTCTACCCTAAATCTCCTGCAGGTCACACACTTCATGCTTGCTCACATCTACACTTTTGTATCTATTATCGCCCAGCCTAAGTCTTCTCCCCTTACAGAGGTGCTAGACTCATTAACTTTTTCCCACAGCACTCAGCACAGCCTTCTCTAAGAAAGTCGTCCCTGACAACTGCAGCTGGGTTCTCTGGAGGAGCAGTCTGGGAACAGCCTATCTGTCATGACTTCCACTTTCTGGTGCTCAGCTTTGCCAGTGCACTCAGGTTCAGCAGGACTGATTCAAGCTATCTAAGTTCAAAGATGACTGATACATTAACCAGAAGGCCACTTACAAAGTTTATATATACTGATGAGAGTTAATACTTACTGAGCCCTTAGCAGATGCCACGGCAGAAAGGAGGAGGTGTTATTACTACTATCCCCATTCTACAGAGGAGGAAACAGAGATCAGCCAGCATCCCCAGAATATAACCCAAGTAGTCTGGATGCAAAGCTCTCACATTCTCTCCTTTGCGGGAACTCTTCATGTGAAGTCATATTCTAACCAGAGGGTATTAGGAGCATGGAAGCAAAGCAAAGGTAAGATTCTCCCGGCTAAAGGCATCAACAGGGATGCACCCATCTGGTAGTACAGAGGCCCGGTGGGGAACTACACACAGCTCCTCTGCTCAAGGCACCCACACAGTGCTACAGACACATCACCCAATTCTTCTCTTGGACCCACCACCCGAATTTCCACAAACACCATCCCAACTCCCTCCTTCTAGAACCAGTCTTTCTTCTGAGGATACAAAATTAAGTTTAAGCATTCCAGCTACAAAGCATTCCAATCATGCTTTCCTGGGGTTATAACTGGGTTATTTTGGTTGAACTTTAAAGTTTTCCCTGAAATTCTTCAAACTATATTTATAAAATGTCTCTTGGCTTATATGTTTTCCATAGATAGCTGCATTGTGTAAAAATTATTCTGATTTCATTCTTAGATAATTACTGATTCATTCATTTAACAAAAACATAATTGTTTCCAGAACATTATGTTCTAGGCCCTGGAGATAACAGCACTGAATGAAACAGGCGAGATCTCTAAAACCTGGTCCAACTTATGTGTCTTCTGCTTTTCTAGGCACTTATGATACTTTATGGCAATCACTTACTTGGTTTTCTTCCCCAGACTGGGCCTTGTGGCTAGATCTTCCAATCTTCCAGTATAGTAACTGCCCTATACTGCAAAAACTTCATAAACATAAGCTGACTAAATTTACTGGATTTCACCTTTCTCATCCAGGGTGGAACCAGATTATGTCTGAAGTCCCTGAGCAAAGGTACAAATTGTACCCTATAAATTGTAGGAATAGAAAACATGGCAAATACAACCCAAGTCAAGAAGGAAGAAGAGATGTGATATGTCAGCTAATAAGAACCTAAGTAATGAAAGACAGGCCATTGCGGGAGGCAGTGAAGGGCTCCATCACCTGGAGCAAGTATGGCCTCAGGAACATGTCCAGGGTCAGTTATAGGGAGAAAAAGAAATCACCTGCATTAAAGCCTGAGTTGGGGTTACTGAGTGGAGGCAGGGTGAGGGGGTGAAGCCTCTACCTAGAAGTCACATACTGAATGAGTGGGAAGGAGCATGTATTGGGGAACAGGGATAGAGGCATGAAGACAGGCCTTAGAAAATGCTCCCAGGCAGAGGCAGGAAGAGAACCCTCAAAAACACAGGCACAAAGTTAAGAAAATGACCACAACAGTTCCAAGTGAAGAAGGCCAGTCAACAGGAGGTTCACAACAGCAAGAAAGAATGGCTCACCATGCCAAATATTTATGGTCGAGGTCAAGAGAAATGAGTAAGCAGCAGCCAATGCATCTACCAATCAGGGAACCCTCAAGAGGGCAGTTTCAGGAGAGATAAAGACATTTGAAGCACAACCCCTGATACATTCAGGCTGTCTGTAAACCTGTACTAAGAGAAAATGGCATCCTGCCTTTTCAGAAACTCCACAATGAAGCAATTCCTTGTTCAAGCCAACATTCTTTTTCTACCTTGGAAAATCATAATTTTCCAGTAAGGACAAAAATCACAGGAGGGAAAAGAGAATGGACATCCAACCCATCTGATGCCCCAGCCTACCAACTCTCAGATGCAATTATTTTCCTACGGACTTGGAAGACTCAGTTAAAGCTGGTTTACTGGATGTCAGGTTTTCGACAGAACAAACATTTAGTAAAATTTTCAAAAGAATCATGTGCAACTTGTTTAAAAAAATTTTTAAAGATGCTTAAAACATGCTGTCTTCCAAAAATCCAGAGATAATTTTAGATTGAAAAATCTAGGCTTGCCAAGGGAATCTGAGAGCTTTTCTATCTTGGTCTCCAATGCTAACCTACGTACTCGTGTGCAAAAATAGAGGAAGATTAGAATCTCAAATACCAGACTGAAAAGTTGCCACAACAAATCTGAACTCTTCATATGGTTTGTTATCTTGTCAGCAAGAAAACAAATGAAACTGCAATAAACTATTTACTTTAAAAGAGAAAAAAACTCAAACATGAACTATTTCCTGGATTTGTAAAGAAACATGATTTTTTAAAATACTCTAAATAGAATTTAAAAACAGCATACACAAAATCTAAACATCCAATGTGTAAGTAACCCTTTTACAAACACATACTTAGAATTTTAGATCTAAAATATAATAAAATGGCAATTATAACTTTTCAGTAAAATTGGGACAACTAACCCATTTGGAAAATATTTCATATCTTACACCAAAACCAAATTTTAAGTAAACAGCTAAAAGTAAAAGAGAAAAACCCCTACGAAATGAGAAGTAAACATGAATGGAATTTAACATTGGGATGAAGAAAATCTTTTTAATTTTTATATTATACTTTATTGATTATGCAATTATAGTCATCCTGATTTTTCTCCCTTTGCCCCCCTCCACCTAGGACCCCCCACTCCCTCAAACAATCCCCCCTCCATCATTCATGTCCATGGGTCATGCGTATAAGTTCTTTGGCTGCTCCATTTCCTATACTGTACCTCACATCCTCATGGCTATTCTGTAACTACCTATTTGTACTAGGGATGAAGAATAATTTTTTAAACATGTCAACAATGGGGAAGAAAATACTACGTATTTTTTTAAATGAGTGTTACCTTTTCCCTTATTTGTAAATGTATCCTATAACAACAATCAGAAAAATCCTTTTGGCTGAATTGTTTATATTGTAACAAACGGGAAACAAATCTAAATGTTCAACTGTAGCTAGAGCTTAGTTAGATTTATGACATACAACGGCATACTATTAAGTCCATAAAAATGATAATACATGCTTGTATTTATTGATATCACCAAAATGTTAGCGATGGTTGTCACTGATAGGTTGGCGGATGACTGTCATTTTAAAAAGTACTGTCACGATACTTTGTGTGTGGTCTTGAATGTGAGGAGCAGAGAAGGAATTGCTTTTATAATGGAGGTGAGGGGCGGAAACGAACTATCTTTAAATTGCCCCCTCCCCAAGCTAAGTGTTTATGTGGCAGATTTTGTGAGGACTATAAACTAAATTCTTATCATGCCGAGCAGGCACGCTTCTTTCCCGGCGCGGTGCGGAGCAAGAAGACACACCCCTGACCCTGCACTGGCCGCACGCGCGCGGGTCCTTCATCCTCCGGAGGCCGGGTCCTCCAGGGGTCCCCGCGGAACCACCCCCAACCCCACTGCGCCAGCGAGCCCAGCGGAGCCGGAAAACCGTCTTCTTTGGCGGCCCACCGCGGGGAAGGTGCGTGCAGCCAGCCGGACAGCCGCGGGGCGGCGTGAGGGCCACGTCCCCAGCCAGTCCCGGCGGACCCCGGCCTCCCACAGGCCGCCGTCCCTCCGCCGACCGCTCCGAGGGCTTCCGGAGCCCGTCTCCGAGCCGGCCTGAGGGAGCTCCTCGCCCCGCCCCTCCAGCTTCGCGTCCGCGGGGTCCCCGCCGCTCCCCGGGCCCCGGCACGAGACCGGAGGGCCCTCTGGGCTTCCGTCCGCCCGGCCAGCGCCCCCAGAGCCCGGCGTCCTCCACAGCGGACGGGCAAGGGGCGGGAGCCTAGGGCTCCCGCGCCTTGCGGTCCCCGGCGGAGCGGCGCCCCACGAACTCGTCCATTTTCCAGACCCGCCCGCGACCCACCGGCCACCGGCTGCCCCTACCCCCAACCCCTCCCGCCAGCGCCACGCACAGCTCTCTCGCGCTCGTTCCTCACCTGCGACGCGCCCCGGCCTCCAGCGCACCGCCCGGACCGGCTGTGTACACCGGAAGTGACGTCTACGGGCCGGCCCCGCCCCCGGCCGACGCCGGTGTGGCTGCGGACCCAGCGGCTCGGAGCGGAACCCCCCTTGCGCGAGCCGGACCTAGGCTGCCCCTCACCTCCTTCCTGGAAGACCGAGGACCTTCGTGTGGGACTGCTCGGGCTGGGAATGAGGATAGGCATCCCCCAATCCTCTGTGGTGTCTTGGCCTCAGGACGAGAGGGGTCAGCTGCGTCCTTACGGATTTATTATTGCAATAGATTACTGAAATATTGAGCGCTTACTAGATGCCAGGCCCTGACAGGCACTGTAAGACCGGTTAATGACCTCACCCTCATAGGTGTATTCTCTGGTGCTGGAAACAATAAAATTGTCACAAATACTCGTGATGATATAGTGCCAGTTGTGACAAGTGGTAGGAGGGGAAAGTGGAGGAGGAAGGGAGAGTGTCCCCTGACCTAGTGAAGGCGGGTGATCAGGAAGTTCTTCTCCCAGGAAATGAGCAGGAGTTAAGGTCCTAAAGGAAAGAAGAAGGAGAGGGGAAAAAAACCCAAAACTTGGAGAAATTGGGAGGAAAAGACATTTCCGCAGAAGAAACAGCAGGTGTCTTCAACAACTTTATATTCAAGAAACTAGGGTGTTTCTCTGACCTGTGTGGGTCAGTGGGTTGGGCGTCATCCCGCAAAGCTACAGGTCGCTGGTTTGATTACCCCGCAGGGCACATGCCTGGGTTTCTGTTTGGTCAGGAGCATATGAGAGGCAACCCATCAATGTTTCTCTCACACATGGATGTTTCTCTCCCTCTCTGTCTTCCTCCCTTCTCCTCTCTATGAAAGAGAAAGAGAGAGAGGAAAGAAGGAAGGAAGAAAAAGAAAAACTAGGATGGTAAGGTCTTGCCTGAGAGCATTGGAAAAACCGAGTTTTAAGCAAAGGGCGATTTTACCATACTTGTGGATGTAAAGGGATTACTTGGACTATCTCGTGGGAGGCAAGAGTGGATGCAGATTTGTATGCCCATGCTCATAGCATTATTCATAATCAAAAAGGTAGAAGCAACCTAAGTGTCCACCAATGGATGAGTGGATAAACAAAGTGTCGAATACCCGTACAATGGAATATTATTCAGCCTTAATAAGGAAAGACGTTCTAACAGATGCTGTAAATGAATAAACTGTAAAGACATGAACAAGTGAAACATCCAGTCACACCAAAAACAAATATTCTATAATTCCACTTATATGAGGTATCTAGAATAGTCGAGTTTATGGAGGTAGAAAGTAGAATGTTATTCGCCAGAGTAGGGGAGCATAGGGAGTTTGTATTTAATGGGTACAGAATTTCAGGTTGGGAAGGTAAAAAAGTTCTGGAGATGGACATGGTGATGGTTTTGCTTAATGCCACAAAATTATACATTTAAAAACAGTTATAATGGTACATTTCATTCACATTTTACCAGACTCAACCAATCAAGAGATGTAGAGATCAGTCAGGAGGCTCTTTGAATTGTTCAAGCAAAAGGTGATCCTGATTTAGACCAGGATATCCGCATTTTGTTGTTGTTCTTGAACATTCATCAGATAAAAGTTTGAGTATCACCTAGATTTTGTTTATAAATTATAATATGCACTATTACTATTACTATTACATTATTATATACTATTTACATTGTGAAACATAAAAGGAATTTTAAATAGTAAAAAGAACAGTATATGTAAGAGTTCTAATAGTTTCTTCCTGTTTCCCAGTAAATTGCCTTCTTATACTAGTGGGTATGTGAACCACACTTTGAAAGCCACTCACAGACTGTAATAGTGGCCATAGGGAATAAGGTCAATCATTACATAGATAAAGAGGGTTGGGAAGGAGAGGGGATCCTAAATCTCTCCTGGTTTCTGGAACCAGCCATTGTCGTGGTGACGCTCATAGTGGTGGGAAGCTCCTGAAGAAGACCACATTTGGAGAGGCAGAAGATGGGGGAAAGACCATGACTGTCGTTTTGAATATGGCATCAAAGAGGAAATACTACATAGACACTTGGGGGTGGGGATCTGGAGCTTAGGAGATGCTGGGGATGTCCCTGGAGTTTAGTTGGTCATTGGACTGTGGGAAGGAGCTGCAGGTGGGTGTAGATTTAGGGGATGCTATTTTGTGGTTGGCTTTATAATGGTGGAAGCAACTAAAACATTTCAGTGTCAGAGAGGAAGATCTGGTTGACAGAGGATTAAGTATATAGGAGTGAGATGATCTGGTTCATTTTGTGATTCTGAAAAGGCTGGAGGGGGATCCAAACTGCTTGACCATGGGCTTACCTCTGGCTGCAGCAAAGAGTGAGGGGAGCTTGGGGACAGAGGTGTGAGGAGAGTGGAAAGCAGAAAGGTGCACTGACCGTAGAAATGTGGTAGAATTTCTAAATTGTATGAAGGATCTGTTTCAGGTTGGTAACCATTCATTCAGAAGAACCTTCTTTGTGATTAAGTGGCTTTCCCCAGCAGCTTTCAGGTAAAAGTGAAGAAGGTGGAGCAAGGACTCGCCTGAGAGTTGAATGGCAGAGAGAGGGGTAAGAGCGTTATTGCCGCGATGGGCCATGGACCCAAAGGTAAGGGAGGAGGGACGTGAGGTGCAAGAGAACAGCTGGCTTGGAGAAAGTGTTCCTAGGTGCTGGTGTCATCGTATTATGTAGGCTGGAAAAGGGACCAAAGTGATGGTGTCTGGCTTCTGAAAGGGCCAACTGTGGCTCCTGCAGTCTCAGGACAAGCTTGTCTATTTGGAGGTCCTCCTACCTCCTACTCCAGGCTCCAGGAGCCTCCAGTGTCCATGTCTACAGGCACCTGCTAAACAACAAGTGGGACTTTCAAGAGATTCCCTCCTCATGAGGCAGGCTCTGACCCACATGCCCAACCACTGCTGCTCACTTCACTCCAAACATTATGGTTGCAGAGTGAAGTGCTAGAAACCACTTGTGCTCAGCACCACTCTGGCCCCTTCTGTAGACTTCAATCCGGGGCCAGGAGGTTCCAGAGATGCATTCAGCCATGTGTACAGTTAGTATTCAAACTCCTTGTGAACACTGCCAACCATGGGTGGCCTCTCTGAAGCTCTGACCTCTCAAGCTTATCTGAGGGCATTCTGTCTTGTGGACATATCGAGTCGTCTTTGTGAGCATACCTAGAGTTATCATACCTACCTCCTAGAAGTTTGAACTCTTTGTTTTCATTCATCAAAGACACATTCATATAGAGGAGGAGGAAAAAACACCCACATGCCCACCATACAGGTTGGAGACATTTGTGACTTCACGTCACCTTTATTCCACGCTCTCTTGCACCAGAATGCCAAGAAAAGGATGGAGCCCATAGGGTCTAGAGATGTGGGCTGGGCCCTCCTGGAGCCCTGGTCTTCAGGGACAAGCTGTGATCCTCCAGCTGTACACAGAGGTCTATGATTGAAGCTTCAACATGCACACAGGGATGGGATGGTGCCCCAGAGATCACCAGACCAACACCTCAATTTACCATCTAGGAGGCCGAGCAGGCCCAGGCAAGGAAACAGGGTTTCTCCCTGAATCTACCTGACGCCTTGTGTATTTGCCTATGGGCAGTGTTGGAGCCAGCTCCTGTGGAAGGGGTGAGTCTCGGAGGTCCCTGCCTGTGAGAAGGGTGCAGAAAAAGGTTTTAAAGGCTCCTCAGTGACTGAAGAGCTCTGCGTTAGTGAGATGGGCCAGAGATACACCTTGACCTTGGCATGAGATGCCTCCTCTTAGAAAATAAAAGCAGATTTGCTATGGCTAGCTTTTATGAGGGGTTCACATTCTTATCATCAGAAGGGATGCAGAATACAAACCAAGAGGAGCTCATAAGGGGTAAGAGGACGATTTTCTTAAGCAAGCAAAGTTCTTACTGTTGGCCTGCACAGCCCTCATGGATGTAAAAGCCAGGGTTTCCAGGCTGGGCTTTTACACGTTAGTTTTTAGTGGACCTGTCTGAAAGAAGAGCCTTCCGGGAAGGAGTTTTCACAGTCAAGTGTTCTTGGGAGAGAGAGAAAGGGGCAATAGGCTTGAGCTTGGAGAGAGTAACTTTTTTACTTTACCTTATTGGTCTCCCGTGGGCAGGGTGTGGAGGCTGCAAGATGGGCTGTGAGCCCCAGAAAGGGTAGCTGCATTCCAGAATCCACAGGATTTGGGAGAAAATCTGGAGAGGGTTGGCCAGACGTTCTGCATACAGAGTAGCTGGCTGTCTGCTGAGTTTGAAGAGGCTGGGGCGAGGCCAGTCCAGTCTAGCTCAAGTGGTGTGGCTCAGGCAGGAAAGAGGGTGAGGGCGCTGTGGGTCACGTGCTGAAGAGGAAACTTCTCCCCATGTCCAGATTGCCTCCCTGAGGAAGCCACTCCCTATCCTTCCGTCTCCCCTGAATGTAACCATTTGAGCATCCTGTTATCCTTTCTCCACTCCACCCTCTCTTGGCTGGAAATGGCTGTGCTGTGGCCAAGAGGACCTTGCCAGGCAGAGCCATTGGCTTCTGTCTCAACCTACTTCTAAGATTTGCCTTTGATCATTCTGAGAGTTTGGGGCTGGCGAGGGCCTGGGAGACCCCTGACGGGTGGGCTGGACTACAGGACCTTCAGGCCCCTTCCCCTGGAACCAGTACAGGATGCCTGGTACCACCTTAGGGAATACACAAGATACAGGCAGGAGGAACCGTTGGGGGATTCCCTGAGGGCTCTCCAGAGCTAGATGAAGCAGAGGTATCTGGATGCATGAGGAGCTGCCAAATGGACTAGGGACCACCCTGGAGGCTATGCCCACCATTTACCTGCTATGAAGGTCTACACAGTAGAGAAGGACATTTTCCAGGCCCCCTGGACTGTCAGGAGTACAAGGGGTTACCACCAGAAAAGGAAAGAAAGATGTACTGGGGAGGAAACCAGGAAAGGTTCTGGTGTTGGGACCTGTGGCCTTGAGGTTAAGATACTCGGAAAGCCTGGGCACTTCCAGTCATTTCACAGCCAACAAAGCCAAATCCTGCTCTCCTCAGGTTCAAGTATGTGGATGTGGCCATGGGCACCACCCTAGCTCAGTGTCTACACCGTAGTCTTAGGAGGCACAGCAAGACGTGCCTCCCAAGAATTGTGAAAGGATAGCTTGCAGAGTACCTTCTGTGTGGCCTTGTAAAGAGTTCAGACTGGAACACTTGTTGAGTTCTGAAGGATTAAATTTATGATCGATCCCTCAGATTTGCAAACCCTGCAGCGGCTGAGATTAACGGGCAGGAGAACCCTTCTTGAAGTCATCTGGTTGAAGAAACCAGAATTCTGTCCTCTTTCCTGAGTGTGCGCCAACTCTCGTTTGGTTATCAAAATGTCATGACTCCAACACCTTGTCATGGAAATGAGATTTATTAGCCCTAACAAAACACACACACACACACAGCACTGTGACCTTACAACGGCTGTCCTTGGCTGCAGTCCTGATGTCTGGGAGTGACTTATAGACTGCTGCCCTGCTGCCTGACTGCTCCCTCTGAGTACAGTGGGAAGGAGGGCCTCAGGGTCTGGGTCTTCATTTCTTCAACACAGAGTGCCAGAGTCCTCCAACTCAACAACTATCAAGTTGCTGTACGGCTCCAAATCAGAGATTTTTACATGTGCTTGCTCCTAGTTACAATCGAGTTAGCATCCCACCTGGGTCTTCAATTGCTAGCAGGCAGGAAAAGACACCAAGAGTTGAGTTTCTGATGGCATTGGCTGGGTGACATGAGACCTTGGGGACTGGTCACAGAGCATGGACTCCCTCCGAAAAGATCCGTTTTACGCAACACATGTTTGAGGTAGGTGTTGGATGGCAGTACCACACAAAGAGACTCCCCCTTCATCAAACAGCTGGCTACCTCCGATGTGGCATCTGGGGAACCAGGTGTTCCAGCTAAGTCAGAGCAGTGTGTGTGTGAGTGGTGTATGATGAAAGGGGTTTCTTTCCCCACTCACTCCACAAAGAAAGCAGAGCTCAGTACCCAGCCCTCTATCTAGCCTTCTTACTGCCCCACAATGTTGTGGTCTAACCTTAACCCTAACCCACAGAGCTGCCACATACTCACACCTTCCACGTAGGGGCAAAGCTGGGCAAAACTTAGTAACCTTTTTAAAAAAATATTTTATGCATTATGCCATTCAGTTGTCCCATTTCCCCCCTTCATTCCCCTCCACCCTGCACACCCCCATTTAGTTCATGTCCACGTGTCATAAGTTCTTTAGCTTCTACATTTCCCACACTACTCTTGCCCTCCCCCTGTCTATTTTCTCCCCACCATCTATGCTACTTATTCTCTGTACCTTCTCCCCACGCTCTCCTCCCACTCCCCTGTTGCTAACCTTCTAGGTGATCTCCATTTATGTGGCTTCGCTGCTGTTTTAGGTGTCCACTTAGTCTATTGTTTTAGGTGTGGTTGTTAATATCTGTGAGTTTGCTGTCTTTTCACTGACCATATTTTTTATCTTTTTTCTTAGATAAGTCCCTTTAACATTTCATATAATAAGGGCTTGGTGATGATGAACTCCTTTAACTTGACCTTATCTGAGAAGTGCTTTATCTGCCCTTCCCTTCTAAATGACAGCTTCACTGAATAGAGTAATCTTGGATGTAGGTCCTTGTGTGTCATGACTTGGAATACTTCTTTCCAGCCCCTTCTTGCCTGTAAGGTCTCTTTTGAGAAATCAGCTGACAGTCTGATGGGAACTCCTTTATAGGTGACTGTCCCCTTATCTCTTGCTGCTTCTAGGATTCTCTCCTTCATTTTAATCTTGGCTAATGTAATTATGATGTGTCTTGGTGTGTTCCTCCTTGGGTCCAACTTCTTTGGGACTCTATGAGCTTCCTGGACCTCCTGGAAGTGTATTTCCTTTGCCAGATTGGGGAAACAGAACTTAGTAACATTTTAAAGCCAAACTACTGGAAATTTGAGGAAAGGCTGAGTTTATAAACTCAAATTTGGCTCTTAACCTACAGTGGTTTCACTACCATGAAACAATACTGTTAAAGTGCAAAATAATGAGCCATGATCACTCTATAGTGCAACAAATGAGTGTGGAACACCATCAAGTTCTAACAGTGAGGATACAAGCGGAGGCTGATAAAACTAAAAGCCACCATTGACTGCCTTATCTCTGAGCTTCCTACCAGCCAACCCAAGAATCACTGAGACTGGATTTACTGAAAGGAAGCCAGGTGGCCTTAAAAATATATGGAGACACTCTGAATGTAAAACATCACCTCGCATAAAACCTATTGATCAGTAAGAAGTGAGATTACTTCTCAAAAATCCTATGATCTCATACAATTGGCAAATCAGGCTGTTTCTGTGTCTGCACAGGCACAGGCAGGTAACAAGAGAGTCCAGAAGCTGTCATAGTTTTGGCTCCTCCCAGAACGGGCTTCTAGTTGGAGGGCTTTTTTATCTTTTACATTATTTTTTTTCAATTACAATTTACATTTAATATTATTTTCTATTAGTTTCAGGTGCACAGCATAGTGGTTAATCATTTATTTTAGAAAGTGGTCTCCCCACTATTTCCAGTACCTACCTGGTACCATCCCCAATATAGTGATTACAATATTATTGACTATATTTCCTATGCTGTGCTTTACATCCTCATGATGTAACTACCAATCTGTACTTCTCAAGCCCTTCACCTTTTTCACTCAGTCCCCCAACCAGCTTCCCCTCTGACAACCATTAGTCTGTTTTCTGTAGGTTGAGGAGTTGTTTAAAAATTCGACCTCATGAGACTCCTCCTCCAGGAAGCCTTCTCCAAAATCTCCAACTCTAATATTATACTTCCCCATTGATACTAGTTCTCTCACAAAAGTGTTCTGCC
Organism: Carollia perspicillata; assembly: GCA_004027735.1. Taxonomy (NCBI): domain Eukaryota; kingdom Metazoa; phylum Chordata; class Mammalia; order Chiroptera; family Phyllostomidae; genus Carollia; species Carollia perspicillata. The sequence goes on along the minus strand of PVKM010002663.1, from coordinate 31,258 downwards.
CCTTCTGGACTGTGAACTTGGAGGATAACCATCCCATACTCAACTGTATCTCCAGCACCTGGTGTTGAATACAGCAAATAGCAAGCCTTCACTAAGTGACTTCCTGAGCACCTACCATGGACCAGGCACTGTGCCAGGTACTGGGGATAAAGTGGTGAAAAAGCCAAAAGTGACTCTTAAACTTGGTGGCGAAAGACAGATTTAAACAAAAATACGCAGATAATTGTAACATAAACGTGCAAGCACAATTAGGACATGTTGAGTGAAGAAAAAGAGTGCTAGACACTTGCAATAACTTAAAGCATTCTGGAAGGTCCTGGAAGGCATCCCTCAAGAAGGACTGATTAAACCGACATCTGTAGAAGGAGCAGCAGTTATGTAGTTGGGGCGGAGAAACTGCCTGCAGGTGAAACTGCCCATGTAGAGACCCTGAAGCAAGAAAGGATTTGGCTCATTTTAGGCCTTGTGGGAAGGCTAAGGGAGTTCCCCAGGGAATAGATCTTACAAGGCAAGCTGGGAAGCATGGAACTCTTTTTGTAAGACAAAATCACTGAAGAGTTTGATGCAAAGCAGAAGGACTTAGCAAGGTACTCAGGGGTCTGCGTGTGGTATCACAGGGGCAGAGCAATGGAGAGAATCAAGGCCCCCCTTCCATATATCTTTTATAGACATTTAATTTACATAAAGCACAAATCTTACATACACGGTTCAAATTTTCACTTATGTATACATACATAATACACCCACCACCCCAATCTAGATAGATAATACTTTAGCAGGCCCTCCTCCCCCGAAAATGATTCCTAGCTCATCTCTTATCACCATAGGTTTAGTCTTACCAGTTTTGAGTTTCATGTAAATGGAACCATACAGTATGTACTTTTTGCGTCTCTGGCTTCTTCCTGGTCATCATGATGTCCGAGATTCACTTATGTTGTGTAGTACAAGTCCCCTCCCTCCCCTAACTGGTATTCCATTGATAAATATACCAGTATTTATTCATTCTACTGTTGTTGGACATTCAAATATTTTCCAGGTTTTGGCTATGATGACTACTATGAGCATTCTTGTACAAGTCTTTTGGTGGACATAAGCCAATCACTTCTTTCAGGCATATACCCAACGGGAAAACTGCTGGGTCATCAATATTTTTAGCTTTAGTAGATACTCCCTATTCATTTCCCAAAGTAACTATACTGGTTTACTCTTCCACCATTACAGTCAGTCCCAGTTTTGCTCTGGCCAGACAGCTCAGTTTAGAGCATCATCCTCAGACACCAAGGTGGTGGGTTGTTCCCCTTCAGGGCACATACAAGAATCAACTAATGAATGTGTGAATAAATTGAACAAATTGGTGTAAGCCCCAGTCCCACTTCCTCACCAACACTTGATATCATGGCCTTCTGAAGTTTCAGTCACTTTCATGGGGGTAGAATGGTACCTCTTTGTGCTTTTAATTTGCATTTCTTTATGACAAAGTGTCAAGAACCTTTCTTATGTTTGAGATACTTGAATATTTTCATTTATGGTGTGGCTCAATGGATTGAGTGCCAGCTTGTGAACCAAAGGGTAGCAGGTTTGATTCCCAGTCAGGGCACATGCCTGGGTTGTGGACCAGGTCTGCTGTAGGGGGCAAGGAAACACTGATTTGAGAAAAACAGGTTGCCTCTCGCAGCCCTATTACCCAGGCACGTGCTCTGACTGGGAATTAAACCAGCAACCTTTCAGTTTGTGGGACATTGCCCAACCCACTGTGCCACACTGGTAAGTCTTGATGTCTTTTGATAAACAAATTTTTAGACTTAATGAAGTCATTTATCAATGTTTTCTTTCGTCACTCATGGTTACCCCTTTTGTGTTGTCTAGTCCAAGGTCCTAAACAAGTGATTTGTGTGTATGTTGACAGGCCACTTATTAATTGTACTAGTTTGTAGATTTGACATCAGTCTCAGGAGGAAAGAATTCAGTATTTCACCGTTATACATAATGTTGGCTGTACTTTTTGGGGGTAAATACCCTTTACTAGATTAGGGAAATTTCCACCCATTCCTAACTTGCTGAGTTTTCTTACTCTCCTTTGGTTTTGAAAGGATGAAGACTGCAGTTTCTTCATTTGATGTTGGTGGCAGTGGGGCAATCAAATGCAAAATGATGTCAGCCTACTCCAGGAGGCACCCTGGGGCTCATGCCAGCAATTGCTGGCATACTGTCAGGCTTTCCACCAAGTCTCTGTGGGGTTGTCATTGCCAGGACATCTGGCTGTCCTTTTCCAGTAGTTGGCTGTGGCAGACATTATTTGCACTCACTAACTGGTTCTATACTTCCTTGACTCCTTAAGTGAGAAGATAAGTTCAAGTTGGCATAATGTAAAAATGAGCATGTCTGACAGCTCCCATCTCAGTTCAGTAGAAGTCTGAAGACTCCAGGATTTCCAGATTTACACCAAGTAGCAGCTGGAAGAGAAAAGCTGGACCAGACACTAGGTATACTTTGAGAAATCATGACCTAGGATGAAAGCTACAGAGGAAATCCATTGATCCTATGGAATCAAGACTCAGAGAGGCATCTGACACAGAGATACATCCAGGGAGAAATTACTCTAAGAGTGAGTTAGCCTGGCACTTCTTGCTTTGTCAAGATGCCCTTTAGACACTTGCTGAGAATAGGTCTGGGGTTCTGATCATTTACACCTGGAGATAAGCCCAGCACCAGATTGTAGGCAGCTCTGAGGCCTAGTCAGAAGCTGAGCTGGATCTCCAGGCTGCCCAGAGCAGTGGCAGTGCTGGATGTTGTGTGCTCACTCCTGCTGAACAGCAGCTAGCCCCAGAACCAGAGTTGTGTAGCTGCCTATTGCTTCACAGCCCTGTGACTTATTTTTAGATCTTTGACTCAGAGGCCTAGACTAGGCCAAGACCTAGCTTAGGTCTTACAGAGAGGAGGCCCTGTTCAGGGGCTGGCTCTTGTGAGTACAGACAGGTCTTGTTCAACACCATGTTCACATCTGTATCAGACCACAGTTGCAGTGATACAAGGTTCCAGTTGGACACCATCTCTTGAAGCCTCCATATTAGATGTCTTCTCTAAAACACGCAATATAATTTGACAGTCAGATTTGTGTTCCCAAAGGTTCATTCTGGTACTGCATAGAAAATGACTTGGAGTGCAGGACAGATGGAAGGTGACCAATGGAGAGGTAGCAGTACAGGCAAGAGGTGAAGGTGCTTCACACTAGAAGCAAAGATTGCTGCTTTAAGATGGTAAATGACTACAAATGTTACTTTTTTTTAAAGGCCACATTAAAATGTCAATAAATGAGTAAAATATTTATAATACAAATAGAATTGGGCAAAGAGGAATCTGTGAGGTATTTTCCAACAAATTTCTAGACTGATGAGAGGAGGTGGCAGAATGGGGATGCAGGGCAGAGCAGAGGGTGCTGCCACCTAGACCAGTCTTGGAGTGCGAGCGTGCAGGAAAAGCCACTTGCCTGGAACTCTGAAGTGCTTCAGATGTGAGGCAGCAGATATGACAGAGGGCCAGAATGAAAAGGAGGCCTGAAAACAGGAATACTAATCTAAGGTCTGCCTGCACAAGCAGTAAACAATCCTGTTTCTCATTGCTGCAATTAGAATGACCTGTAATTAGGCCATAAACTCCTGGGAAACACAAACAAGTAAAAGGAAGACTCTTCTCAGCAGGTATCAGTGGGATCTGGAAACACTGGCACCTTTAAACAAAGCCCTCTGAAGTTCAGAGATCTCAAGGATAAAGATCACTACCTTAAACCAAACCCTGCCCTACGACAAATCTTGGCCATATAGTTGCTATACAATGGCAACTAACTCTTCTGCCTCCCACAGAAAGGAAACCAAGATTAACAACAAGGATAAGGAAAGAAAATGAGAAAAGACTTAAGAAAGAAAGGATGGATCCCATAGCTCTTATATTTGAGTAAAAGAACGTGGTGGATGGTAGCAAAGAAATTATCTAAGAAATAAAAAATGAGCTAAAGGAAAGACACAATCTTTAAATCAAAGGGTCTATGAACTATCCAGCATAACGCTGGGTTAAAACAAAGACGACCCATAGAGCAAATCATTATAAAAAATTTTAACACAAAAGACAATTCTAAGTTGAGAGAGAGAGAAATCATCTTTAAAGAGTAAGAATCAGACTGGCATTGGATTTAGCACCACTGCATGTTAGAGGAAGGATCAGCAATTGAGCTAAGAATGTTTTTTATATTTTCAAAGGGTTGTTAAGTAAAAAGGAGATGATGTGTCAGAAACCTTACTGTTTGTCCCTCTATGTATACTTTCTTAGAAAGCTTCCTAAGGAAGGACTGTGGAGGGAATAGAAAGGGCAGCCAGGCAACTGTGACTCTAACTTACAAGAGCAATGAAGAGAAATCCCAGGACACTGACTTTGCAGAAGATCTCAGAAGTTGTATGTTTGGATTTTAGCAGGATGGTGGAAGGTTATAGGACAACTATCTCTAGGGAATAAAGGAGGCTTCACAGACTAAGTAAATAGTATGGTTGAAGGTTAGGGAAATCTTTATTATATGATAAAAAAAAATATCAGTAAAAAGAAAGAGAATTCAGAAATTGCAGGGAAAACAAACAAAAAACTGTAGAGAAAATAATGGTCCAAGAAAAAATTGTCTAGATTGGAAAACTGGTAAGCTCAAAAAAAAAAAAAACAAACAGATTCCAAGTAATAGAGAATATGAAGAAAAGATATAGAGGTGAGACAAAGATGACAGAGAGAGGAGGAGGAGGAGAGGGTGGGAGGAAGAAAACATACTCATATGACGGGGAGCATGAGAGTAAGAAAATATGTGTAGAAGCCAATTGGAAATTCTAGGGGAAAATCTCGTAAATAAAAACAAAATCAAGGTAATAATACATACAAAATTCAGGAGAGTGGTTTCCTTTTTGGTGAAGCAAAACAGGATAGGTAAATACATAGATGCAGGTCGTTGGAAACACACTCACTTTTGGGTTAAGTGACAAGTTCACAGTTACTCATCATATTATGGGTCACATACTCTGGTGCATTTATTAAATGTGCAAAGGGAAAAATAAAAGGAAAAATAATTTAAAAGTTGGAAAAGGTCCAATCATGAAGGAAATTAAAATCTAGATGATTTTGAACAACCCATTTAATCTTCATCATAGTAATGTATCTTTTTTATTTTTTAAAGATTTTTTATTTTTAGAGAGGGGAGGGGAAGGGGGAGGGGGAGAGAAAGACCAATGTGTAGTTGCCTCTCACACGCCCCCTACTGCAGACCTGGCCCATAACCTAGGCATGTGCCCTGGGAATCTAACCAGTGACCCAATGGTTTGCAGGCTGGCGTTCAATCCACTGAGCCACTCCATCCAGGGCTGATCATAGGAATATATTTTTTAAAGGTATAGTACTTATAATTAGAACTGTAGGGAAGGCATACCAGTTGGCTCTGTGCTGAAGATTCTTATAAAGTCATAGCAGAATACTGTTTGTTGCTTTTCAGCTTTTAAAGTCAACCAACATGTGTATATAAGGCAATTTTTAATGGCAGGAAGACTAACAATTTGCAAGAAAGGAAATATAGGTGGAGTTCATACTACTTGGGTCATTTATAATTATGTTTACTTAGGTAATAAATTATATGTATTAACTATAACCAAGTATTATGGTAAGTATATTTAATAAATTACAGAGCAATGATGTGTAAATCTGCAAGTGTGTGAGGTGTTAAAACAGTGTATCCTCACATCAGGAAGCCTGTAGTTGACAAACAGGTGAAAAAACCAAAATAAAGAACAGTTTATACAGGCTCTTCCTACTGATACATTAGTAAAGAGGGGGATGTGGGTATCTCTCTCTCACACACATGCATGTGGTGCACACACAATTTGGAGAGGAACACTTCCTAGAATAAACAATAATATCTGCCTTAAAAAAAAAGAAGTCGACTGAATGTATACTATTTTGTTTCATTTGCAGGAATTATGTATAGGCATTAATCAATTAAAAAAAATTTTTTGGTCTGGATGGTGTGGCTCAGTGGATTGCCTGTGGCCTGCGAAACAAAGGGTTGGTGGCTCGATTCCCAGTCAGGGCACATGCCTGGGTTTCAGCCAGGTCCCCAGTAGGGGGTGCACGAGAGGCAACCACACACTGGTGTTTCTCTCCCTCCTTTCCCTTCTCTAAAAATAAATAAAATCTTTATAACAAACCCCCCCAAAAAACAAAGTTTTCCCTAATGAAAAAAAGAGCTCCTGTAAATACAAAAAAGATGAACCGAGACTATCCAGGGAGAAAAATAATCAAACAATATTTATATGTCATTCACAGAAAAAGAAGTACTAACTTACACTTATGAAAAAAATGTTCAACCTCATCCAAAGTGAAATGCATGGGAAACTGAGAAAGTTTTCTGAAGTGTGGCAATATCATACTAGTGAATATGGGGTAAGAGACATCCTCAAAAACTGGTTAAAGTGTAAACTGCTATAGTATCTACTAAGAGGGACACAGGAAAATTTATCAAATTACAAAGCTATGTCTCTTACTATCCAGAATTTCCAGTTATTGGATTTATTTTACAGAGACATTCACCTATTTGTGAAATGATTCATGAAGGTTCTTCATTATGGCACTGTTTATACTAGCAAAAATTGGAAACAACCTCACTCTACATGTAGAGGGTAACTGTAAGTCTGAAGGATAATGAGAAGAGGAAGACTTTTGACTGTATCCCTATTCTTTTTGAATGGTGTGAATACATACATTAAAATCCTGGCCAGAGGAACCATCTGCTAAGGATACTACCCTGGTCCCCATACCACGAGACTCCACCCACCAGGGGCCTCTGCAACAGATTCAGTATCAGGAGTCTGAGGCCATGTTCCAACTTCAAGTGAGCAGGGAGAACCACTCTGGATTAGTGCACTGGCCTCCTGCTTCTTGCCCTATTATGTAGCTTATTCTCAACACAGTAGCCACAAATTCTTTTTAAATTAAGCTATACTGTCACTCCTCTGTTCAAAACCCTGCAATTGCTTCCAACTCAGAGTAAATGACGATCATTACAGTTGTCCCCACCATTCCCTCTCTAGCCTCATGTTCTACCAACCCCTCCTGCCTCCCTCTCTCCAGCCGTACTAGCTTCACCCCTGCTTCAGGATGTTTACAATACAATTTCTTCTGCTTGAATGTCCAATCACCTTTTTGAGTCATCTCTCAACTCTCAGCTTCTGTAACCTATTTTAAAAAGTGAAAGACATACTTTCTGAAGAGAAATCAGAGTATATCCTAACCTATTTTACATTGGAAGCAGCAATCCCCTCTGTATCCCCCACTTCCTGGCTTTTTTCTCCAATCATCTTAACACATTACATATTTTACTCATTTATTTTATCTCCAAAATACAAACTCTAGTAAGGGCTGGTTTGTTTTTTTTTTTAACCACTGTTGCTTACCCTGCAATTGGAACCATACCTCTTCTACAGTAAAGACTCAAATATTTGTTGAATAAATTGTTTCCCTTTTTCCACAGTAAGTCAGCAAAACTAAAAACAGAATACTAGACGTAGGAAGGAGTGAGACTGTTAGCATGACGGCTGCCTTTCCTTATAAACCTTTTTGAGGGCCCTGGCTGGGTGGCTCAGTTAGTTGGAACACTGTCCTGTACACCAAAAGGTTGTGGAATTAATCCCTGGTCAGGGCACATACCTAGGTTGCAGTTTTGATTCCCTGTGATCTTTGTTTCTCTCACATTGTTGTTTTTCTCTCTCTCCCTTCCCCTCTGAAATCAATTAAAAAAAAAATCCTTGGGTGAGGATTAAAACAAAACAAACCACCTTTCCAAGGGATTTAAATTAAAACACATACATGCACACATACCTATGAAATTAATTTTTAAAAATTTTAATACAAAATAGGTATTATATATATTTAGGAAGTAGAATTGATGGAATTTGATAACAGGTGTGAGGCTGGTGCAAAATGGAAACCAACTGTGTCAAAAATGACTTCCATATTTCTGGCAAACTCAGGTTAACTGCTAAATACTGGGATCAAGAACACTGGAAGAAAAGTAGAGGAGAGATGACTTCAGTTTGGGAAACATTAAATTTGAAAGGCCTTCAAATACAGATATCAGAAAGTCAGATCTAGCCCTGGCTGGGTGGCTCAGTTGGTTGGAGCATTATCCCATGCACCAAAAGGTAGTGGGTTCAATTCTCAGGTGAGGATTAAAAAAAAAAAAAAAAAGTCAGATTTAGATTCAGAAAGGAGAACTGTGCTAGATATGTGACTTTGAAAATAACTTCATATAGTTAAGACCATATGGGTTGATGCCACAGAATATAACAGGCTAAAAAAGGAGAAAAAAAGCTAATGTAGAATTCTGAGGAACACAATTAGTTCAAGATGGGGAGGTGGAAGAATCAGGTAAACAGACTGAGGAAGAGCAGCTAGAGTGGGGAGGAAAACCCGATAAACATAGCAACCAAGAAGATAAGAGTATTTTAAGGAAGAGGTCAACTGTATGGAATGCTTCTAAAAAGTAAACAAGAGAAAACTGGAAAGGCTCATGGGACATCAGTGGTGACCTTATCAAAAGAAGCAGATCAAGAGCTTTACGAAGTGAAAGGGAAATCAAGCATCTTGATAAAGAGCTAAGTAGGAGCAAATAGGATGCAGGTTCAATCAAGTTCAGTGTAATTACTAAATATGCCACCTTACAACTATATATCAACACATTAATATACTATATAGTATGACCCTTAAAAAACTGAATGTGAATAGGAAGGATCCATTATAAGGAAAAAAGTTGAAGATATAGGCAGAAAAAGAGGTAAGTCGATATTTTAAGTCTGGGAATTAGGGAGCAAGAGCACAAGCCATTTTTTGCTAAGTGTTTTTTTTCTCTATTTTTATTGGGCTACCAGGAAAAGTTTGGATTGCAGATGAGGTTGGTTTAGAGAGTATGGTTAAGTGCATAATGTAGTTTCCATTTAGTCTTCTAGTTCTCTTTAAATAGATGGCAAGCCTATTTGCTGACTGCAGAGAAGTGATTACAAAAAAGTACTAAAAGCCCTGGCTGGTGTAGCTCAGTGGATTGAGCGCGGGCCTGTGAACCAAAGGATGGTGGTTTGATTCCCAGTCAGGGCACATGCCTGGGTTGCAGGCCAGTTCCCAGCAGGGGACACATGAGAGGCAACCACACATTGATATTTCTCTCCTCCTCTTCCCCTCTAAAGATAAATAAATAAAAAAATCTTTAACCGCCCCCACCCAAAGTACTAAGTGTTGAAGGCCACGTAGAGAGCAATAATCAGATTTATAGTGGTATTAATTTATTCATTTGTGATTCTCTTCCATAGGACCCATCCCTCTGGGTGAATAGTAACAATGTAGATGGGCAGATGCTTTCTGAGCTGAAGACTCTCTTGGCAGGAGCACAAGAAGCTCAAAAGAGGTACGAGGGAGTTTAAGAGTATTTACAAGACAGATGAAGGATCATGGAGTATAGGCTGGTTGGATACAGTGATGGGAAAGCAAAAGAAAGAAGCAAACGAATTAAAAATGTTCATATACAAGAAAAAAAAAAGAAGGGAACTAATGAATCCTAAGTAGAAAGCTCTGTTTCTTAAATGTTTTTTTTCCCCTTGAGCAAGCCATTTGGAAGATCCAAGTATGGGGTGTCTAAATCTATGACTCACAGGTGATGCAGTTGAGGTTGATGGACAAGGTCCAGGTATACCCAGTTTTGGGTGGAAGCGGATGAAAGGACAAAGTCACAGGACAAGGAACGAGAACCAGGGTGGATCCAGAAGAGTTAACACAGCAGGCTCAAACGCTATGCTCTGTAAGGCCTGCGAGTAAATTTGGCCCTTGGCTGACACCTGGAAACTTGGATTTCAGATTTTCCACCATTCCCCGAACTACTAAGAGTGGCTCACTGAGCCCAAACTGTTTGCATATCCTGTGTGACTCCTTTCAAAGACCCCTCTGAAAGTTTGAGCCTAATTTCCCCCAGACTTTGCCCATTCATCTTTCCCTTTGCTAATTTTGCTTTGTATCTTTTTGTTGTAAGAAATCATAGTCATGAGTATGGTTATAGTGGGTAAACCACACAGACGTTAAAATCACTTGGAAGGATAGCAATGTAGAGGAAGAGGCTGGCAGGTATCAGGTTTTTCAGGATGATGGGCAGTAATCGGGTAATTAGATAATCGCATCAGGAGAGTGAGGGGATCAAAAAAGTCTCAACAGAGCAACAGAGGTTTTTACCAGGAGAGGGAAGGGAGCAAGGACATCAGGCTCACATCCTGAACATAGGTTTGTAATGTAAGAAATACCCCAGTGCTACCACTAGGAAAGGTGGTTGGTGGGAACAGTATCTTAGAAGTCAAAGGTTAGGCATATAGAGGATTAACCCCGAATCGGCTCTAATATACACATCTATGTCTACCTTGACAGTACATCAGGGTTTTTTGGTACTCTATGGTAACAAATTACCTGCTGAGCACACTGGTGTGGAGTGGCACTGTAGCCGGGCACATCCTTTCACCATATTCTAAGTCCTCAAGTGTAAACCAATGTTCTTCTCACTCACTTTAGCTTTGGATTCTCTCACGGAAGAAAAGATTGCCAGCATTATTTTAACAGCCAAAAGATAGAAATTACCCAAATGTGACATCATCAGAATGGATAAATTGTGGTCTTAACACAATGGGATGTTATACTGCAATGAAAATGAATAGTCCACAGCCAAATGCAACAATATGGTCAACTCCTCAAAACACAATGTTGAGCAAAGAAGCTAAAGCACAACGAAAGTATAGATTATATAATTCTATTTATATAAAGAACAAAAAACAACCTATGCTGTAAGAAGTCAGAATAGTAGTTATCCTTGAGGGTGCAGGGGGCTACTGGAAGCCCCCTGTGCATGTGTGTTGGGATGGCTTATGGGATGGGAGTACTGTTGATACTCTGACTCCTAATCTGGGTGCTTGTTATGTTGGTTGACTATGTTATGTGTACTTTCCTGTGTGCATATACTTCAAAACAGTGATATTTAAAACAGTGATGTTAAAAAAGCAAGTACATATTTCACAATGGTACATTTACCATAGATCCATTTTTGTTGAAAAGCACATGACTGTACAGAACAATGCTGGGCAGAATATACACTCAAATAGTGTTAACAATGGTTAGCTTTGGGTGATTTTTTTCCCCTTTTATTTTACTATTAAAAATCTTCCATACTTCTCACATTTTTTATACAATGTATAACCTTTTTCTTTTTAAAATCCTCACCCAAGGATATGTTTTTAAATCGATTTTAGAGAGAGAGAGTAAGGGAGAGAGAAATACTCATCGGTTGCTTCTTGTATAGTCAAAATCTGCAACCTTTTAGTGTAAGGAGGGCTCCAACCAACTGAGCCACCTGGCCAGGGCTACAGTGTCTTACTTTTACAAAAACAAGACTATACCTAATTGCATTTTATGAACTGCAACATGTAAGACTCCACACCCACTCTGGGACAAAAAAATGCTATTATATAGTGGGCAATGGAGAAAGGGATTAATCATCACTCAACCATAAAAAATAAAAAAATTTTTACATAACAATTCCAGCACAAGCAAAATCCTGAATTGCAAAATTGGGGTTTACATTCTCAACAATCCCATGTGCAGCTAACACCCAAGGATTATCAGGATCAGGTGAGCACCAGGATTACAGAAGCCCACTCCAGACATCTAGCCAACATGTTTAATGCCGTCTGTACTAGGATAACTGTAAACCATTTACGATCCCTACAGTCTTGCCTGGGCCCTGGCTTCTAAGGTTTGGCAGTTTTTGCTCTCCCCCTTGTACTCCCAGACTGCTCTTCAAGTCTGGAGGCAAAGGCAAGACCTTCTGGGCCACAAGCTCCTTGGTGGCTGCTCTCAACTGTCTGTGGACCTAAAGCATGAATCACTCTAAGAAAGCCTCATTTTTGAACTGAAATGGCTTTGGTCTCACCGAACTGCTTTGTTTCTTTACAAACCACAACACTGGACATCAGTGCATTTTAAAACCAACACTCAGTATTAACTGGAATCAGATTCAGGTCTATTTTGATGTTTATGAGCTAAATCTAAGAACATTTTTACCAGTCAGCCAAGTTCATTAAATATGAGTACAACTGGAATTTAAAGGACATCCATGCCACTGGCTCACAGCTCTGCACCACCACTGAAAACAGAAACCACAGGAGATTCATAGTCTCACCATGTGCTCTTTAAGCCAGACTTACACATGTCCCAAAACCAGAATCTTGCTTTCACTAATACGGGCTCTGAGAAACAGGGTATGTTTGCAGCACTCCTCCTCAAAAAGGCTAGAATTACCTCAAGAGCAGTGACTGGGACCGCCATCTCTAGTTTCCTAGGGCACATTGGTTGGCTGCCTGCCACTGGCCTCTGCAAGCCTCTGCTGCTCAAAGCTACATTCTCCCTTACTTCCCTTGCTTGATCAACTCCTACTCAGGGGATACATCTTTCAAGTTGTCCCTGTGTCTCCATCTTGAGAGAAGCTAAGGCAGCCTCTTTGAGCAAATCCCTATTTAGTAACCTCAGAATCAGGGATAAATGGTGCTACTCTACTTTTGTAAGTTTGAGTCCAACTGTACTAATACTTGTCATCTTTTAAAAACAGTCAAAACAGGTAAACTAAGCAAACTGGAGATACATCTGAGCTCCTTTAAGAGATTATTCATCTTGATTATATTGTGACACACTCTCCATTGTCAGTTTAAACTAGTTATAGTCTCTACATTAATAGAGCAGGAGTATTCTGCAACACTAAATCCAGACATTAGATCTAAACTATTAACACAGGGGCTTAGAGAAGGAAAAGGTTTTTCAGGTAGATAACCCAGGCACAACATGTAAATCTGAGACACAGACACTACACACATCCATTTCCTGTGTGCTAGGAACAAAATACTCAATCTCAGTACTCAAAGCAGCCAAACCCTGGAGGAAACTTTAGTCTCAATCTCTGTTTGCCCCAAATTCTGTCCTGCAGATAGGTCCCACCCCCCAACCCCCTGCATGTAGTATTTTCACTCTCTTCACACCGAAGTCACAACCTGAATACAATGGATTTGGAAGGATGGGGAAATGAAAAAATAATCCTACTGATCCCGAGAAAACTTCAGCAAGGCTCTTAAGTGACAGGGCTAGATTAAATGAGCCAACTGTAATGTTTTAAAACTGTCTTTCTACAAATACCATATGATCTCACTTGTATGTGGAATCTACTGAATAAATGTAACTGCCAAACTGGATGGAAACAAGCGTGGGTACATGGAACAGACTGACCGCTGTCAGAAGGGAAGGAGGTGGGTGGACTGGATGAAAGGCAACAGGATTAGCCAAAGAAAATACATGCATAACCCACAGATGCTGACAACAATGTGGTGATGATGGCAAAGGGAGGGGGGGGCTGGGTGGAGATGAGCAAGATGGAGAAAATGGGGACATCTGTAATAGGGTCAACTATTTAAAGTCAAAAAAACAAAACAAAACAAAAACAAAAACAAAACCCCACAAAAACCTGTCTTTCCAGAACTACCTGTGGGACTTACGTATTTTTCAGACTATAAGACACCCCCCGCTTGCCCCCAACTTGGGAGGAATAATGGTTGTTAATGCTGCTATTGAGTTGTTTACATTTACATTGGTGAAGTATTATGTTACTTATGTTATTAAATATCTTACCACATTTTTTGCTTCAAAAATTTTTCCCCCCATTTTCCTCCTCTAAAATCTAGGCGTGTCTTATGGTCTGAAAAAATATGGTAACCCGATTTCCAGGCTCTACTAAACTTCAGAATCAGACTCTCCAATTGTGCACCATAAAAATCTGTACTTTAAAAACGTTTCTCAGATGATTCTTGTAAGAGATTCGTGAACCAGTAAGAGAAAACTGGATGGAGTGGTAACTCTACTGTGATAATTGGTTTCCAAAATGCTACTTAAGTAAGGTTCTGTTTTACCTGTCTTTTCATGTTCTATGTCAAGTTGGGGCAGGGGGCAGAGTGGAGTTAATTCCCCACTAATTGTCTTCTGAATTCAGCTAGTATTTCTCTAAGTGGACAGGCCAGGCTGCACTTTGGGCTGGATGATTATGTGGTGCTATCCAGCATAGTGTAGGACATTTACCATGCCTGACTTTTACTTTTTATGACAACAGTATTTCCTAGTCATTGGGACAACCAAAACCACCTCCCTCACATTCCTAAATACTCCCACGATTGTCAGTTCAGCCCAATAGAGAGTCCGTGAGCTGGATTAACATCCCTATCTCCCTACACTTCACATTAAGTTCCACTTTTGGAGGGAGAAAGGGTCTGTCCAATAGTGATTTTAGGAGGAGCCAGCCCATTCCTCTCTCTTTTGCACCTTTCTGCCCACAGAGGGAGCATTCTATCCTGAGGTTTCCCACTTGGCTGTCTCCTCCTGTCAGATTTGAACTTAGGTGTGGTCTCCACTCTGGAGGGAGAAAAGGGGGCTTGGGCTTCTGCCTTTACCTAAATTCCTACAGCAATAAACAAATCTTAGAATAAGAGAAATTAATTTAGTTAGAGAATATAAACACGACCATAATTCTGCTCTGACACTTTAAAGATGCCTTTCATTATCTATGTAAGAGAATATTACTGTTCAAAGAGAAAGAACTTTGATGAACATTTTTAATTGAAGAGTTTTATTCTGTCTCAGATTAAGAACTGTGCTTTAATATTGTACGGTGCACTGGCAGGTATGCCATGCTGTCAGTTATTACTGGGGCACCAAGTGCCCTAAGTCAGCGACCCAGAGGGCCTGGAAAATGTGTGAATTCATACTTTTAGAGCATGTAAAACTGGTATTTACAGTTTTTCTTCTTTAATTGGCCAAGGACATCTGAAACAATCTACAGGTATTGCCATAGCACTTGCTTTGCTGTTCAGCATGACTCAGAAATATGTTCAATGTCATGATTTGTGGGTCCTCCAGAAAGTTTTGTTAACACACAAGCAAACAGTATTAAGCAATATTATCTAAATTATGGCTGCCAAGTACTAAAGCTTAATAATGAAACCAAATCACAAAACATTTTCTTGTACAGCTATACAAAAGATATAAAATTAAAAATATCAACAATTTTTAAGTATTCCAATTCTTCTACCGTGCCGTTTTCCACATCTTCATCACTACTTAATAGTTTAAGGAGAAAGTTAATAAAATAAAAAATAGATAGAAATATCTTAATCTTTAGATCCCTTTATTCCATGGCATCCTTAAAACACAAAAGTGGCCAGATTTTCCCCCACTATAGCTTAAAATACCATAAAAGACTTATTATTAATTTGTATTAGCAATGAACTCTGTTCTCAGTCATCTGTGGATTATAGGCCTAAGACCAGTGGTATATCTCATAGGCTGCCAAAATAATTTCTAACACTTTGACTCCTCTTGAATAAGAATGGAATGAGTCAACTTATCACAACAAAATTCCAGGCATTATCAGAAGACCAGGTTATTGATGCCTAGTTTTATTGTCTTAAAAAGGGGAGTTACTTATTTGAAAATATAGCTAAGTACATACTTATCTATGATTATTTACATTCATATACTGAAAATATCTATTATTTGGACAAATCCTGTGATGCGCCATTTACTATAAAATTAAGTTCTTCCAATGAGCATGAGTAATTTATTTTTTTATGTAAAGAAAGAATGTATCAAATCTTTGTGTTCCAAACATTAAAAATGAAAATAAAAAATCTTAAGCCTGGAAAACTATGAATAAAAGACCCACCCATAACTCTGTTCCTCAGAACATCAACTTCTGCAAGGACACATTATGTTTGCTGACTTTAAAATGTTTATTCTTTAAAAAATTAGTTGCTTTTTATACAGCTATACAAAGTTCTTAATGTTTCTTTGGCAATGGAATATAATGGAATTTTACAACTATATAAAAAAGTTACCTTTGCCTAAGAAACAGTATTTACCGTGTGTACATTGACTGACAAAATTCTCTACCACCCAGCAACCTAATTAATTGACGAAATAAGCTACCTCAAAAAGGATGTTACAGGGGGAAAAAAAAAGGAAGGGAAAAAGACACACACGCGCGCGCGCACACACACACACACACACACACAAAACCTTCTGTGGCTCAAAACACAGTATCACGGCCCTATCTGCAGGCAAGTTGCAATAATTGCCAAATACAATTTAATGATAAGAAAAATCCTTTCAATGATGAAAAAATACTTTATAAGTCCAAGTACTGCTTTAGTTTAACTATACATAAGAAATTACTTAACCTTCTGCTATTTCAAATATATTTAATGCTCATTTTTAAAGATGAGCTACCCCCCTTGCCCAATATAACTGTATTGTATCTTTGAAATTAAGCAGAAAAACAAACACAAACAAACAAACAAATAACAAAAACCCAGTGCTGGTGACAAATATACAGCGAATTCACTTCTTCATTCTTGGTAAAGACTGAAACCAATTCTCAGGACCATGAAGAACTAGAAATTCACCTATTTTCAAAGACTTGTTTGTAGACTATGCAGCAACTTTGTTGTCTTTCTAAAAAAGGAAAAAAAAATCAGCTTATGCTTCAAATTACTGGTTATTAATAATTACTTCTAATTTGCTTAAGTATATTTTATATTAACTTCAAATATACCCTCCTTTTACTTTCATGTACAGAAATCTGTACCACTGAACTCCAGGAAATACTTTTAACAACTTCCACACACAGCAGGATCTCTTTATTTGTTAACCGCATTTTCTCATTAGCAGAGTTTAAAGCAGCAGTGGGCTGGTCCCAGGTAAGAAGCACCCCCCTCCAAGATAAAGGTGTACCCCACTATCTTTGGTTGCCATCCTAAAAATCTTTAAGAATAATGATAAAACTTCAACCTTCAACATACTAGTCGAATTCATCAAATACAGCCAAACAACATATTTTGGAAGAAGATTAACAAAATCTAAGTCTTTGACATCTTTATCAAGTAATAAAATATCCAGACAGTAAAATAACATTTCTTGCCAAAGGGTCATGACAGAAGAGAGCAGTGATTTGAAAATGCATTTTAAAGGATAACTTTTACATCTGAAGTAAGTTCTGAAAATCAGAGAGTTGACTGGGAAATTTCAAAAAGTAACTAGGGAAAAAGCAGTAAAAATCTCAAGGAGCCTCTAGCTTCCCAGTGAGACTAACCCTAAACTAAAGGCCTATACACACACAGTATCAGAACCAGGGGCTTCCATTTTCCTCAGGACTAGTTGCTACCATGTACCTTGCTTTTACTGCTGATTCTCACCCTGATTATTAGAAATACATGTATCCTGTTAAGGACTTAACT
This sequence comes from Carollia perspicillata, assembly GCA_004027735.1. Lineage (NCBI taxonomy): Eukaryota > Metazoa > Chordata > Mammalia > Chiroptera > Phyllostomidae > Carollia > Carollia perspicillata. The sequence continues at coordinate 13,832 of PVKM010002663.1, read as the reverse complement.
TGATCTCTGCATACAACACCAAACCATTTGTACAACGTTATTAAATTGGAATACATATAGCATGGTGTAAGTTGGTGCTGAAAGAATTAAGCTGAAGATGATCCTGCCACTCCCCACCAAAGCCAACCTTCATATGTCCTGATTTCTTTTTTTAAGTCTTTCAGAAAGCTATTTGATCAATCCAGACATATTAAGGTCCAAAAGCTGTGGTTTTCTGAAAGGAGGGGGGGGTAAGAAGAGGAGAGAAGGAAAAAGGGAGACAGAGAGGTAGAGGGATAGAGAGGAGAAAAGGGTGAAAGGGATAGAGAGAACCACGATGAGTTATTTGGAATACTGCGTTGTCTCTGGACACTCTCTGAAGAAAAACATGCTCAAATGGGAGGCAATCTGTCTCATCTACCCTGGTGGCTTAACCTCTTCGTAGGAACATATGAAACAGTAGCTGGCTGTCTTCCTATTACCCTTGGCCTGATTTCTTCACCCCCAAAAAATAAATAAAAGGAAAGCACCATAGGACCAAAATCATTACAAGTTTACGTTTCTGATGTCATTCTTAAGGAAAATCAGGCTGGAAATCAAAGACAGTAAGTTTTGGCTTTACTGTATATATTAGCTTGTACCTGTATTAAGAGTTAACCTCTCTGGGTCCTTGGTTTCCTAAGCATATATTGGGGTGGGGTGGGGTGGGAGAGAGGCTCAAGTTTTGCTGCTATTTTAACAGCTCTAAAACCTAATAATCCTATCAAACCCATGTTCTCATTAAACATCAGATTTGCTTATGCTCACACTAAAACTGTAATGCTTCATGCCACAAAAAACAAAGCCAACCATTACATGAAGACTGCTGCAAATACCACTGACATCCGCTTCTGAGAGGTATCAGATGCTTGAGAAATGAGTTTAATCCCTGCAGGTAAATCTCTTTTATCTAATAGTCATCACTCACTATTCCTATCTTTATAGGTGCCAGGTGATATAATTTACAAGGCATAGGCTGCTGAGAAGGCGAGGGCTTTCCTGGCAGACAGAAGGGCCATTTAACTTTGGAATTGACAGTCAAGGGCTAGCTGCACTGAGGGACCTTCAGCATTATTAAAAGGCTAAAGTAGTATACTCCTACATAACAAATGCTAAGCATTTATTTCAAGCTCATTATGCTCCATGCTGAGCAAAGTGTTTTGGTAAAAAAATGGAGAATACATATTCAATGATGCCAAGAGGCTTGTATCTAGCCCAAGGGTGTCAAACTCATTTTCACTGGGGGCCACATCAGCCTTGCAGTTGCTTTCAAAGGGCTGAAATAATTTTAGGACTGTATAAATGTAACCACTCCTTAACTGTTAAAGAGTTGAAATTACATTCGGCCCTTTGAAGGCAACCACAAGGCTGATGTGGCCCCTGGTGAAAATGAGCCTGACACCCCTGGTCTAGCTGGTGAAGAACAGAACACATGAAATAGGGAACATGAATGTATTTAAAATGTATGCTAATGAAAGAAAATATTACAAGAACATGAGGAAAAGAAATCAGTGGAGGAAGGAAGAGACGTTTCCAAGGATAGAGGAAACCTTGGGCAAGAATGTGAAAGGTGAGTGAAAGGGAGACCCTGACTTTTGGCTGTGTCTGACTTCCCACTGTACCATAAACACCAAGAAGTCCAGGGCCAAGTCTGTTCTGCTTGCACCAATGTCCAGCTCAGGACTTGGTATCTACGAAGAATTCAACATATTTGGTCAATGAATGAGGTCAGAGTTGGAATCAAGCACAGCGTTTATAAGAAATGACCATGAATCAACTTGCGTGAGTAAGTTAAAGGGTAATGAGAAATGGGGCTGGATATGTCAAGTGGGACCCTCACAGTAAGAAGAGAAAGCAAGCAATGTCACATTAAAATCTTTTAACCACTGGGGCAATGCTTTAGGGTCCAGTGACTGCCACTCCTTGAAACATCCAAGATTATTTTGTCAGGGATACACTAGTGCAGATAAAGACTCATGAAGACAACCTCTAAAATGCATTCTAATTCTGCAATATACAGGGTGGGACAAAAGTAAGTTTACTGTTGTTCATACAGAAAATAATTCAATAATTAATAAATAAGAATAAACTTTTATGTACTCAACAACTGTAAACCTATTTTGCCCCATCATGTGTGTGATAGGGGTTTTAACTAAAGGCTCAAAATGACTTCACAGTGAGACATGGCTTCAAAAACACGTTTGCACTGATATTTACACCTGCATTTATCACGCATACAGTGGTTACTCAAAGTTTAGTTATAGTGAAGTAACAGTCAAATCTTACAGACAATATGACAGCTATTCTTTCAAATATATAAAAAATTATGAAGGGCATATAGATTCTGTGTGTTTACAAGGACAGAGTTAAACTAATAGTTTGAAGATACAGGAAAAGAATTTTTACTCATATTGTGTGTATGTCTGTGGAACCCCAACAATTAGAGCATCCCTGGAGTGGAATGATGCCCTCAGGAAGAGTAAGGTCCCAGCTTCCTCAAGGGATACTATAGAAATGGTGGACAATTTGGCCAGGAGGTCAGACCTCTCACTTTCCAACTCGGAGACTTAATGACCTTTAAAAGATGTATCTGAGATAAAGACTATGCAACTCTCTTTCCACAAATGTGAACACTGAGACCCTGACAGGTTTAGCAACTCAGCTGTGGTCACACTAGTAATAATTACTAAAATTCTCACTCCGACCCCAGTCTAATTTAAGTGTACTTTTCCCTCAAACCAAGCTGACTCAGTGTAGCCTTCAACAAGGAGTTGTAGCAATTTCTTCAACAGGTAGATGATATGCCTGAAGTGAAGTAAAGAGATGGAAGGTCTGAAGATCAATCAGTGGGTTACTGTGGCAGTTAGCAGGGACATGTCAAAGGAATGAATTTATGATGTGGAAATGGGTCATGATTGTGCATACTGCCACCACCCAGGAAACAAAAGGAATGGTATATTACTAGCCAATCAAACATTGGGAAGAGGCAAAGCTGAGATGATGGGAAAGCAAGATGACGACGAGGTCATTCTGACGAAGGGTAAGTTTAAGTTGATCACAGACATGAAGCAGATGAAATGGAGCAATGCAGGTCCAAGATGAAATACTGATTAGAAGGTATGCATCCACAAGCTCACAAAGGGAAAGGGGAAAAGGAAAAAGTGAGAGAGGGAGGAGGGAAGGCAGAGAGAGCGAGAGAGAAAGAGAGCAAACACATTCAGGCATGGCTTAGCACTTGCAAAAATGCAAGCATGAGGATGAATGTTTGCAATAAGAAGCTAACTGAATGTTTCAGGCAGAAGGATTAGATAAAAAAGTCCTGAGATAGTAATAAGCTTGTCACTAAACAAGAGCACAAAGGCCCACATTAACTGTGGCAGAGTAAGTAAAGGGGAGACCCACTGGCAAAAAGGACTACAAACAGCACTACAACTTAAACTGGAAAAACAGGAAAATCATGAAGCACCTTATAGCTGTGTTGAGAAACCTATGGCTGTGTTAAAATAAACAGGTTTCAAGATGGGGATGGTCACCAGTGTCAATTATTGCAGGGGAATTAAGGGCAAATATCTGTGAAAAGGCCACTGACTTCTGTAAGCAAACTGTCACTGGCAAGAGCAGTAATAGTGACAAGCGAAAGGCATTTTCTAGTCTCCTAGGTGCAATGGAAGTTTTGCAAGTTAGAAGTGCTGCAGATCCATTAGGCTACCATGGCTGGACAGACTGAGCTAATGAAGAGGCTGTCTTGGCTGTGACGAGACGATACCAAAGGTGTCAAAATTAACACACCAGACCCAAAAGCCACTAAAACTGAACATTTAAGGAGTGTCTCAACAACGGTCCATTTTAAATACTGGACAATGAAATTCCTGCCAGCAGGTCTTTTTGTTTCTAGCTGCCCTTGGCAATCCCTAGACTTCTTTACAAGGGGATTTTGATCTTTCTGTGATTATATACCTTCCTCTCCACTATCCCTAAAAATCAATAAACTAGGATAGTGAAACTGATTTACAGACTCCCCTAAATAAATAAAACATATAAATATACTATATGGAACTATACAATTTTCTAGCAATGGTTCCCAAATGTCAATACATCATGAGATTTTTCAAGACTATGACAAAATGAGAAAATATAGTTGAGTTTTCCACAAGACTAAATTAAGAGCACTGACTGAGACAAATTTACTAGGTTCAAGACTTAGCATCATCACTAGCTGACCTTGGGCAAATTACTTAATATCTCTATACCTATTTCCTCATTTGTAAAACGGGGATTAAAAAGAAAACCTGCACCACAGAGTTGCTGTTAGGTTTAAGTGAGTTAATGTATGAAAAACATTTAGAACAATGGCCAGTATGTGAAAAATACTATGTAACTGTTAGTTGCTATTAAATGCATAGGTTTGTCTTCCATTGTGAAGTACATCCTTCCTAGACTCTCTTGGTGTTAAAGCATACTTTGTAATATGAAATATAGATGGTATGATATAATCCTTTTTTGGATAATGCCTTTAATGATCTCCTGACCCTCTAGCAAAAAACAGTTTTAAAAGAAATTTTTAAAAAAGAAAAAAGAACGAAGAAATAATCCTAAGTCAGTCTCTAATAGTTTTTTTGGGAGAAAATTTTACCAGTCCATAAAATCTAAAACCATAGTTTTATAATAGACAAAAAACACTTATTAGCCAATAGGTTACTGCTCTGTAAATTATATAAATATCCTAATCAGATAAAATAAAAGTTATGCAAATGCCCTAAAAATTTTCACCCAAAGTAGATAAAACATTTTGAGTTTCACTGAAATGCATGCTGTTGGCATGTAGTTTTATGAAAAACATGTATTTACCCTATATTCAAAATCTGCAAATTCCCTGCCTCCACGACCTCCTCTGAATCCACCACGAAAGCCTCGAGGGGCAGTAAAGGTACCACCTCTGCCACCACCACGCCCTCTGCTACCACGGAAACCAAGACCTCCTCTGCCTCTGTATCCCCCACGGCCACGGTTTGGACGAAGTGGGATTCCAAATGTTTCAGCATTTAATCTTCTTTCTTCAGCCCAGGTTGGTCTTCGTTCTCTATTATAAGAACAAATAATCTTTAGTGTACATCAAGTTTTAAAGGACATTTTCAAGCAAAACTATGTAGCACTAATTTCCAAATTACCCCGAAGCAATCTCTAAAGTTCAAGTAAGAACAAGCACCTTATCTAAGTCATCATAAGCTGTGCATGGCAATATCTCCTAATATTATGTTAAATTTCATGTGAAAATATGACTAGTATTTAGATTCTTGCAAATATAGTTGATAAAACAAAGGAACATGACAACAGCACTGATATAATGGGATTGGCAATTAACTCCACCCTCTACTCAGCCCCAGTGGAAGAGAAGGCAAAGCCAGTAAAAGAAATCATCTCAGGAATCTGGGAGGGTGAGTCCCTGAATTCCCACTATGATCTTGGTCCAATTCCTGGACCTGATGCCTGAGGCAAGACTCTGAATTGCTGCTTGTTGCTGGTATTGTAGGGCCCAATCACAGGGCTCAGAATGCTCCCCATTCATGTTTAAACTGAAGTAGACAACTGCCACCAGGTGGCACTAAATTGCAGCCAGTAGTTAAGGACAATTTGGATTGGTCAACAGAAACCCTGAAACTCTTTATTTAGTTTGTTATGCTGTCCTTTAATTAACCTGGCAATTTTCTGGATCCACAGTGACTGAAATGTGACAGAGTTTTACTACATCAGAGAATTGCAAAGCAACATTGGTACTTTCGGCCCTGGCTTTATTTGAACTACATTGTAGAGGGGTGAAGTAAAAGGTCTTACTACTTAGATGTTAGATGACCACTTCTGCTTTAATTACTAATTTTAATTTTAGTACAGTTATTTTCTTTTAGCAAAATAAAACATTAAAAAATAAGTCATTAGGTATTTTTAAGTAGTCATTAAACTTTGTGAATTTATAAGGAATTATTTCACACTTGAACCTCCTAAGAACTTAAAAGCAGCTTAAAAGACTGTACCTATTATCATCACAAGAAATATTGTCAAAGAAGGATTTAGTTTTGTCATAATAGCAGTTAGGTCCAAGTGGATCTTCTTCATCTGCATTTCCTTCACTGTTTTGAGTATCAACTCCTGAGTCTCCTTTATCTTCACCATTTACAGGCTTCTCCTGTTTCTCAAGTTTATCTTCTACTGGAAAAAAAAAGGGCACATACCATAAAAGTCAAGACTTGTACTAAACATCAATGATCCACAAGTCAAATAAGAGTATTTTCTGAGTAGAAAATAAAAATTCACCTTTCAATTTAAGTTTATTATGAAACTCTCTGTCAATTTCTTCCTTGTTAAATTGTGCATTTGCACTTTCAAAGTCAAAGTCTTTCTCAAATTTCATAGGACCATCTCGCCGAATACCAAATCTTCCCCTGCCACCTCGATGACCCCCACGCCCTCTCCTTGGAGCTGAAGGAGCACCTGGAACTATGTTAATAAAAAAAAATAAGCCAATTTAAGACAGAAGTCATTATTGTGGTTTTTATATTAAATGGTCAACAGAAATGCTTATAAGTCTCTATACATTACTGTATTTTATATATATAAAATGAATTTTAACTAATATTTAACATACAACACACATGAAATTTATATTTATGAGGTCCCCACTCATATATGTAACAGATATAATGCACAGCCAAACAATTTGGTACAAACTTACTGTATACTCCTTGAGGGCAGGGGCTATGTTTTGTTCATATCCCTAATACTTAGAGTATGAAACACGAGGTGGGTTCTCAAAATTTAGGAGGCCTTTTGTGGGACCAAGATTTATAGGAAGAGAAATAAATGAACATGAGTAAGAACAGAATGCAAGGTAGGAGGTGTTATTTCTATATCACAGATATCATAAAAGACAAGAATCACCAGGTCTCAACCACTCCAACCACTTCCTATTCCATCTTTACTGTCTCTAAGTGGCTCTATATTATTCAAGGCTTCCTGTACTTAGTCTTTTTCTGCAATTTAATGATAACAGGATTTCTAAGATATGATAAAGCAACACCAAAGTAGCACAAATTATAGTGAAAACTTGAGAACCCAAATATCCAAAGAAAGAGTAATAGTTAAAGAAACAAAGCAAAACAGGAACATGGAATAGTACTTGATGTGAGTTAACAGAAACAGAGCACAAAGCAGTATGAATTCAATGATTACAGTTATGTATAATGTGTAATACATACTGACAAAGATCAGAAGTGACTACAGAGTGACAGATTTGTGTTCACTAAAGTTTGGAAAACTGCCCAAGTTTGAGAAAACATATCACATCCCTCTCACCCCCCAGCAGCATACGCAGACACTTTAATCAAGTTAAACAGGATATTTAAAACATTAAACTTTACTATTAAAAATGCCTTGGGCCAGAAGCCAGGAAGTACAGCATGATCTTTCTGTCTCAAAAAAAACAAAAAAAAAAAACAAAAAAAAAACAATTAAGTTTAGCCCTGGCTGGTGTGGCTCAGCAACTGAGCACCGGCCTGTGAACCAAAGAGTCGCTGGTTTGATTCCCTGTCAGGACACATGCCTCGGGGTTAAGGGACAGGTCACCAGTTGGGAGTGTGCAAGAGGCAACCACACATTGATGTTTCTCTCCCTCTCTTCCCCTCTGTCTAAAAAATAAATAAATAAAATCTTTAAAATTAAAAAAAAAAGTTTTAATATAGTCTTTACCTATAAAATTATAAGGAAAAAATCTAATAGATTAACCACTGCTCTATTAATGAGCCTCTGCATGATGAGTTCTGAAGAGGAAGATACTTTTATTCAGTATTTGATATGATTTTTTTTTAGATTTTCTTTATTTATTTTAGAGAGATGAGAAGGGAGGAAGAGAAACATCGATGTGTGAGAGATAACATCAATTGGCTGCCTCTTGCACACCCCCAACCGGGGACTTGGTCTACAACCCAGGCATGTGCCCTGCCTAGGAATCGAATCTGTGATGTTTTGGTTCACAGGCCAGTGCTCAATCCACTGAGCCACTCCAGACAGGGTGTATTGTATATCTTTTTTTTTTTTTTTAAGAGAGGGACTGGGGTTGGGGAGAAAAGGAAGCACTGATTCAAGTGAGAAACACTGATCGGTTGCCTCCCACATGTGCCCCAACAGAGGACAGAACCTGCAACCCTTCAGTACATGGGACAAAGCTCCAAACAACTGAGCTACCTGGCCAGGGCTATTTTATGTAATTTTTAAACGATAAAAGTATAGTAATTATTTCATTTTGAGAGGAGGGGTTCTGTTTTTTTCCAAATTAAAAAAAAGTGAAATATAATAAATCAAACCTAAACTCTGTATTCTATGGCACATAGCACAAACAAAAACACATATAAGAATGTACAGGACAAATGAGATGTTTATACATTTAAAATATATCTAGCTTTCTAAAATTAAGTGAAAGATCACTTTCCAATTCTTATCTAAGTCAGGCGATTACACGTTGCCTTAATTTTTAATTTGAAAGAGCTTTAAATTATAATTTATTCTATACTAATAAATTAGAAAAAAAATAATAAAATAGATAAATTTGGGATAAATAATATAGATTACAAAGCAGATAAACTATACAACCTTATTAAATCAATAAGCATGAGAGAAAGTTAAAGTTCTTAAACAATTACTTCAAAAAAGGCTCAGGGGTTAAACAATTTTAATGAGAAAACATCAAACTTTAAGGTACAGATAATTCCATTCTTAAGAGCATAGAAAACAATTTTATAATGCTAATATGAAATGGACACAAAACTATAAAAAATGAACACAAAAGAGAAAGCCATACAACAATGAAAATATAACTGTACAAATCCTACAAGCAGATTAACATTCAAGAATATCTTAAAAGACAAAATGCCTACTGTCAAGTAGGGTTTATTCCAAAAACGTAGTGATGCTTAAAAGAAACTTTCATTTTTAAATAATTAGAAGAAAAAACCCCTAAAAAATTATACAGAGTGTTCCTATACCCCCACCACCCAGCTTCTCTTCTAAAGCCAACATTTTAGTTAACTACTATACATTATCAAAACCAGGAAATTGACACTGGCACAATACAAGTAACCACATTACAGATCTCATTCAGTTTTCAGCAACATTGCGTGCACTCATTTTTTGGCAGTCTTTATGTATAGTTCCATGATATTTTGCCATACATATGGATCCACACAACTACCACCAAAAAATAAGATAAAAAACTGTTCTGTTAATACAGTGAAACTCCTCTGAGGTACTGCTTTATAGCCACCAATCCTTGCCATTCATTTTTCTATTGTAATCATTCACTACACATTTCAAGTGTTCTTTCTATTGAGAAGCATAAAATATGGATTTTAGATCCAAGTAACTTACCTATTTGTCTCTTGTTGTCATTTCTGAGTTGCTCATTTTCTGGTCTTGAAACTTTGTGTACTTCAGCTATAAAGAACAGAAGAGAGCAAAAAATTAACTCAGGACACATCATCAAAAACCTCTGTAAAGTTAGAAATGAGGAAAAAAAAAAAAAAAAAAAAACCCCAAACAACCACCCTCAAATCTATACCCCCACCACCATCACTATTTTGAGCCAAATTTGAAAGAATGAACATTCTATCAAGTTCAGTTTAAACCTTCTAGTATCATTCATATAAAGTGTATCTTTTAATGAAAATAAGGTGAATGGAAAATGTCGATGAGTCAATTAAGGAATTAGTAAATAGCTAAAGTTCTACCTCGCCTGTGCTCTTGATTCTCTATTGCTTTTTGGCTGGTAGATGGTAAAGGCCTGGTTGATACAGGGCTCCTTCTCCCAACAGGTGCCGGAGCAGGTAAGTGGGCCGAGGCGGTCTGTACTGCTTGTTCCATGGTAGGGCTTTTTCTCAAAGGATCTAACTGAGGACTTGAACGACCTAAAACGTAACCAAAAGATAAGAAACTACCCTACCCTTTGGGGATTTCAAAATAAACTAGACCCTAAAAAAAAGTCTACTTTTACTTCTACCAGTTCAAATTCTTAGCACAAATTTGAATTCATCTACTTACTAGACCAGAGTTTAAAACTGATTCTCTTTGGTGGGCTGGTCACTAAAAAAAAAAAAAAAAAGTAAAAACAAAACAAAAAACTCTGGAATTTTATCTGTATTTCTACTCATTGAAATAAGGTTTAAGTGTTTCAAAAACTTCTGCCTAGTACAAGATTCCTTAGGAGTATTACCGAAGATCATGTTGCAGGTGAGATGCCGGTTTCTCCCAGTAACCATAACCACAAGATTTTATTGATACTTTAGCTATTATTTCCAGAGGCTTTGATATTTTTAGTACTTTCTGAAGATATGTCTAAAGTGATATCTTTATGTCCACAGGTACTAGTTCCAATAAACTACTTCTACAAAGGAAGCAAAGAACTAGAAAGTTAGGTGAAATTCGTCAATACCTTAGGGGCTTAGGTAAACATCAATACTAAAAAAGGCCCTTTGGATAATCACACAGCAGTGATACTCATTCATTGCCATTTAAAAGATCTCTTGTCAAGTTTTTGTTTAATATAGGTTTTGTATTTACAAAATGAACAGAAGAATGCCATATCAGGTGCTCCCATCATATTTGTCCCTATAATGTTTGTGATAAATCTCTGTTCAAGGTACTCTCATATCCCATGATACTGCACCAAAATATTTTGCTTAAAATAAATTATGCTCATTTTATTTAAAAAAAAAATCCCAAATATGCTGCAAATGTCACTACCCACCTGTGCATGTCTGCACAGGCTCCCAACAACTGGTGAACTAGTGAGTAGCAACAAAGCACTGGCTGTTATGCCCTGAATGCTTCCGGAACCACTTGTCAGTAATACTGTCGAAATTTATGGTTGTCTAAAGTATGCAACTGCAAATGTGTATCACCATTTCCAGCTATTAATGCCAAAGTTTACTCTGGCATTAATAGAAACACTGTAACTTTCCCACTGGGTATAATGGGAAATCATGGCGGGTTTATGTAAGTTTTGGCCTACGAGAAGATGTTTAGTAATCACTTAACCTTATAAAGGGTTTTAATTTATAAAATCAGTACTAAGTTTTTTGAAAATCCTATTGTTCAGTTAAGTTTTATGATTCCACATTAAATGATCTTCTAAGTTTATAAAACTTACTTTATCAGGCTTTTCTTTGAGAAAAGACCCTATTGCAAGTATTGCAGAACCACATGCAATAGGGCAATCACAGCGAGAACTTTTTTTTGTGTACTTTAAAACCACTGTAATTAAAGTCTATTAGTCACGATGGTAATTTTGTTATGAATATAGAAATACAGGCCATACCAGATATGTTCTTAGAAATAAGCACAATAGCTATTTTAGCATAATAAAAACACACTCCTTATGCACTCTTCCCATCCTTAACACAGATTTAAAAAAATTCCAGCTGTTTTAATTTTGTAAAATTCAGAAATTATAGTTGGCAAAATTAAAATGCAAATTCACAGGCCATTCTTCTAATAAACAGAAATATGTATTTAACATTTTTTAAATATTTAAAATTTAGTTTAGTCTTAACTATGAGGGAAGGAATGTAGTTATTTTCCCCAAATGATCAGGCAGTTTTGTCTGTCCCAACACCATTTATTGAACAGTTGCTTTTCTTTTTTTATTTTATTTTTTAAAAGATTTTATTTACTTATTTTTAGAGAGGGGAAGGGAGGGAGAAAGAGAGGGAGAGAAACAGCAAGGTGTGGTTGCTTTTCGTGTTCTCCCTACTGGAGAGACACTGCCTGCAACCTAGGCATGTGCTCCATACTGGGAATTGAACCAATGACCCTTTGATTTGCAGGCCGGCACTCAATCCACTGAGCTACCTACACCAGCCAGAGCTACCCTTTCTCTAATTTAAAAACAGTGTCTCTATCATATAGTAATTACTTAATTATACTTGGATCTGTTTCTGACTTTTGTTCATTCATCTCAATTTATTCCTACATTGCTTTATTTTATGTATACTTTATCATGGAGTAAGTAAGCCCTACCTCATTACTTTTTATTTTTAAACTATGTCTAGTTATACTTCCATGTTTATTTTTTAAAAAGATTTTATTTATTTATTTATTTTTTGAAAGAGGGGAAGGGAGAGAGAAAGAAAGGGAGAAAAACACTGACTGGCAACTGCCTCTCCTATGCATCCCAACTGGGGACAAAACCCTCAACCCAGGCACAAAACCCAGGAATCGAACTGGCAGTGTTTTGCTTTGTGTGACGACGTCCAACCAACTGAGCCACACTGGTCAGTGCATCCACATTTATATGTAAGGCAGTATATATATGGGTTTAAATTCTCATATCATTCCATTTAGATTTATTAAAAGTACAGTAAGTCTAATTAATATGACAAGTAAAGCCTTCCCAATACTTTATCTCTGTATCTAGGAAAATAAGACGTTTCTCTAATTATATATATTATCTTATTAGGTCCCTCTACTACTATTTGTATTTTTCTTCATAGAAGTTGAAGAAACTTATTTTTCACTATGTATTTTATACATAATTTCTATTTCTCATTATTATGAACACCATATTTTATCCCCTTATCTAATTAGTAGGTTAGGTTAGAACAACTATTGACTTTTGTACATTGACATTTTCCCTCTAATTTAAGTCCCTTATTAGTTCCAGGAATTCACTTTTCAGTGAATACTTAATTCAAAGTAGAAAGTCATGGCATTGACAAATAATGTTAATTTTAATATCTGTGCCAGATTCCTTTTTTATGTGTTCTAATTAAGCTAAAAATCCCAGAACAATGCTGAACAGCACCGACAACAGGCATCCTTATTTATGGTTTTAATAAGAATTCTTCTGGTACTTTCATATTATGGTTAATGTTGGTTATTGATTAAGATAGCTAACATCTGATCATGTTCTATGTGGTAGGCACTATGCTAAGGGGACTGCATACATTAAAAATTTATGCACAAGAAAATATAAATATTTCTTATTTTTGGGTAGTGAGACTGAGTATTTTAATTTTCTTTCTTATGCTTACTGTATTTCTAATTCTTCTACAACAAATATTTATAATATTTTAAAAGTTATTTTAAATCAATATAAATAATAGTAACTACAGCTATTTCAAAAGTGAAGTAGACAGAATTATGTTTAGCACTAGCTTGATTTTACCCTCAATGGCTTTCAAAAATAATTGTCTTGTGATTATAGTATCTGAAATGACTTCACATTGTTTTTATTTAAAAGTAAACATCCAGCCCTGGCTGGTGTGGCTCAGTAAATTAAGCACCAGCTTAGGGACCTAAAGGTTGCCGGTTCAATTCCCAGTCAGGGCCCATGCCTGGGTTGTAGGCCAGGTCCACAGTTGGATCTATGTTTTGCACACAGCTATTTCTCTCCCTCTTTTTCTCCTGCCCTTCCCCTCTCTATATATTAAAAAAAAAAAAAAAGTAAACATCTGCCCTGGCTGGTGCAGCTCAGTAGACTGAGTGCTGGCCTGCAAACCAAGAGGTCGCTGGGTCAATTCCCAGTCAGGGCACATGCCTAGGTTGTGGGCAAGGTCCCTGGTGGGGGGCACATTAGAGGCAACCATACATTGATGTTTCTCTCCCTCTCTCCTTCCCTACCTTCTCCCCTCTCTAAAAAGAAATAAAATCTGAGAACTTCCGGCCAAGATGGAGGCGTAGGTGGAAACACTGTACCTCCTCTCACAACCAAGATTAAGGACAACAAATATTTATAAACAATAACACAACCAGAACACAGAAAATTGAAATAC
>PVKM010002662.1:0-63072 GCA_004027735.1 Carollia perspicillata | reverse complement strand
CTTCCAACACTTGGCTATTGTAAATTGTGCTGCTATGAACATTGGGGTGCATAGGTTCTTTTGGAATGGTGTTTCAGGGTTCTTGGGATATAATCCCAGCAGTGCAATTGCTGGGTCAAAAGGCAGTTCCATTTTTAGTTTTCTGAGAAAATTCCATACTGTTTTCCATAGTGGTTGTACCAGTCTGCAATCCCACCAAGAGTGAACTAGGGTCCCCTTTTCTCCACAGCCTCTCCAACACTTGTTGTTTGTTGATTTGTTTATGATGGCCATTCTTACCGGTGTCAAGTGGTATCTCATTGTGGTTTTAATTTGCATTTCTCTGATGGCTAGCGATATTGAGCATCTTTTCATGTGTCTCTGAATCCTCTGTATGTCCTCCTTGGAGAAATGCTTGTCCATAACTTAGATATTTCTACCTCATATCCTGGCTATATACCATGGTACTTATTGGCTATTTCTTTCAGATTCTCAGTGAGTTGGAAGTACTTTAGGTTTATTCGTACAGTTTACTTCAATATGAACATGAAAATATTTTGCATTTATCCCTTGCCATAATTTAATAGTAATATTAATAATGGCATTTAGTAGTATTTATAATGGTATTATAAAGCTTTTATATGCATCATAATAGTTTATTCCTACTATGGCCTGATACAAATAGTTCATTACAACCATTTGGCTTTTCATAAGGAAATGAGAGAGACAGAGAGAGAGAGAGAGAGAGAGAGAGAGAGAACGAGAGAGAGAGAGAGAAAATAATGTCTCACAACTACTCGGCCTTAGAGACTTGGCCCCTACTTCAATGACCATATTGATATAATGACTAGCTGGATTACACTCATACTTTTAAAAAAGCTAAAATAATAAATCAGCTAGAGATTATTCTGGCATAAGAATATATTATGACTTTGATAGATGATGTTATTTATAACAAACGGAAGCTAAGCTCTTTATACCTGTTGGGGCCAGGAAGTCTAAAATTCAAAACCAAAACTATATGAAAATCACATACTGTAACCTGTGGCTTCTTTCCTTGTTCTTTTTTGGTCTGAACAGTTCTTCAGCAACTGTTGTCCTTAAAATTTCTTGGTCTACAACATCACAGACATTTTTAAATGCCTTACAATCTTCTAGGAATTATTGACCAAAATTCTGATGAGAAAATTCTATCCTACTGGCTCTGAAGAACAATGGGAAAGTGGCAACCACAGTAGCAAAGATTGACATTGGTAGAAAAGACTTTGACAGTAATCAGCTTTGGGGATTTAGGATTTAGATGTATCTTTCAGAATAAGTTGAACACAAATAGTTGCCTAGCTAATTATCTGGGCAAAAGAAAGGCAGGGAAAAGGTGTTTCAAATTCCTTTCTACAGCCACACCACAGGTTGAATAAGCAAGTCATACAGAGGAGGGCTTTTCTCCCCCTCGTGACCAAAGTGTGCTTCAATTGTGGAGATTAAGCATGGACCTTGAGTCATTCAAGCTATCACAAAGTCTTTTCACAAACACTCGTTTGGAAGCTGAAAGAGGTGGACAAAAGAGTATAATATACCTATTCTTCTGGAAACTGCTTTGAAGGAGAGTGACTGGATAAGCATGACCAAAGAAATAGGGACCATTCCCTGTGGGTGGTCACAGTTATGTACAAGGAGAAAGAGTCTGTACTTACATAAGTGGGTACAAAAGTCTGTGTGTGTGTGCACAGACATAGTTCAACTTTCTTCCGTTAGAGGAGATGTTTTCTTCCTAATGATTTTTCCTAACTCTTAAAGTTAAGTAGTAGCATCTGTATTTTCATCACCCAACATGACAATGGCATTGAGATGATTAGGGAAAGAGCCAGAAACATATTTAAATTGTAAGCACCATCTTTTCTGGAAATATATTGAAATACTCATGATACTAAAACATAAAAGTTTGCCCCCCACCACTTGGCCCTGTTACCACATGTAAACCTACACTGCATGGTTGAGTTAAACGTAAGTTAAGGAGAGTCTCCGAGAAAATTGGACTCCCTGCTTATAATCTTTATCCTCTGATGCCAACACCCTTTGAAAAATCCCCTTAAAACTTGAGTGCCATTGGAATTGTTAGACATTACATGAGGTTTATTACCTACTTCTGTTCTTTTGGCTGACGATGTAAATGTTATCACGTTAAATGATTCACCTGCCCTATTTCTTTTGGTGAGGAGAAGCTACAAAAAGAGATCTTACTGAAAGAAGTTCCAAGCAAAAGCATGCATTACTCCTTAGGGTCCTGAAAGAGTTTGCTTAAGACAACCACCAAAGGCCTGGAGTGGGTGAGAAAGAAACATCCTCCTAAGAATCTAAAGAGGGAAAGGAATCCACAGACTAGAAAAATTTTAAAAGTATTCTGCACATACATAAAAGTTCCAACTGCTAGTGTCATAGATAGTTTCCTGGATTCCAGTACATATAATTATTTTTTCCCTTGGTGAGAAGTAAAAGTAAAGTTACCTGGACTCCAGTAGTTGAAGGCACTACAAAAAGAAAAAAAAATAAAGGCATTTTGCCTATTTCAATGTTTATTCTCCGTAGTCAGGGTGTAGTTTCTTTAGGTGGTATTTTCAGAGTCAGTTCAATGTACAATAGAATCCTGAAATATTTTAACGCTGTTTTCTTATAAATGTTGCCTATCAAAGGAATGTTTTACATCTTAGAAGTCAGAAGTTGTTTTTTTAAATGTAGAAATTTGTCCTCAAAGCTTCTGGAACTTTTCTTAGAGTAAGTCATCACATTTGCACTCTGTCTACTTTTTCTTTCTCGTGGGAAGAAAACTAGGAGACCACTCAGCAACTGCGATGGGAAGGAATTTAAGGATTCGGAGCAGACATGACTATGTGTGTAAGACCTGACCTTTTGCGCAGTGAGTGTTGCTTTCAAGCTGAATTTGTGAAGTAAGGGCAGATCTCTAGTTTCATTAGAAGTATGAGCATACAGATTCCTTGGTATAGGGTATGGTCATTATTAGCAATGCACCCAAATATTCTGGCGCTCTGCTTTCCATGGACATGATGGAATAGGGCTTGTTCACCCTTCCACATTTACATGTGGAAATACACCCTGTTTGTATAAACAGAATATGAGTAGATGTAGTATTTGCTGCTGCTTGGTAGAAACTTTTGAAGATAGTGTTACCTGCCATATTTTCTTGCTCATTCGAGGGTGGTTATAAAATCACCTGCCAAGGTGAAGTTTTTGTCAGCTATGACCTTGAGTGACTACAGTGAGTTGTGCCCTTTTGCCAACCAGCAAAGTACATATAGTGTGAGTCAGATATTGTTTTGGTTGAACAGTCATGTGAACTTCGGACCTTGGGTGATCTCAATATGACAGTGTGTGTAGGTTCATCAGTTATAATAACGGTACTGCTCTGCTGAGGGATGTTAATAATGGGAGGCTGTGCATGTGTGTGGGCAGAGAGTACATGAGAAATCTCTGTACTTTCCCTTCAATTTTGCTGTGAATCTTAAATTGGTCTAAACAAATAAAAACAAAACAAAACAAAACAAAACAAAAAAACTGCTTTGCCAGTATCTAGCATCATGTGAAGTTGATGAATTTGTTGAAACACTCTCTATAGGATAAAGTATGAGTACTTGCATTGGGCACCTATCCATTATCAATAATAATCCATATTAGTGAGTGACCTTTCAGGTTTGACACTCCATATCACATAGCAGAGGCAGAAGTGTGTAGAAGAGTAAAAGATAAACTATCTAGTAGTGAGTCCTCCTTTTTATGTGACCAATCTTGCTCCTCACTTAACCCTTTGTACTTGTACTTTCCTCTGCTTGGAATGCACTTCCCCAATATCTATGCATGGCTGGTTCTTCATCATGCATGTATGAGTTCACATGTCACTCCTTGAGAATAGACTCTTTGACTACCATATCCAAAATAGTCCCCTATACCATCACTGTCTATCACATAGCAAAGTTTATTTTCTTCACAGCTCTGAAACTATCTAAGGTGTTTCTATGTATGTTGGTCACTAGTTTATTGGCTATATCTGCCAATACAATAAAGTCTTCACGGTTGCAAAGAAGCACTCTATCTGGTTCATTACTGTATTCACAGCTCGAAGAACAGTGTCTGGTTGGTATAACAGGTTGTTGTCTAACTTTTTTGTTTGAATGGGCAGTTAGGGACTTCTAGCCAAACCACAAAAACAAAAATTTCCCTCACCCTAAGGTAAAGGTGTCCAACCTTTTGGCGTCTCTGGGCCACACTGGAAAACAAATTGTCTTGGGTCACACATTACATACACAAACACTAACAAAAACTGATGAGGAAAAAAACAGGTTTTAAATAAGTTTATGATTTTGTGTTGGGCCACATTCACAGCCACCCTGGGCCTCATGTGGCCAGCCAGGGTTGGACAGCCCCACAACAATTAAAACAATTTGAATAAATATTTGAAAGAACAGTTTCATTGTACAACAGCTATCACCAGACAATTACCCCGGAGGGTAGAAAAATACATGAGATAAGCCTTATCAATTTCCCAACTTACTGCTCTTACTGCTTGGAGAGAGTTTCTAGGCCATACAGTATGGAGGGAAACCCAGGTATGGCCCAGCAGGCTCCTTGAGTTAAAGAAAGAGAGGTTGCAGTCCAATGAGGCCATTCCCTCTGAAGCTCATGGGGCAGAGTAGCAAAAGAAGGGAACTACAAAGTGAGAAAGCTCTGAAGATCTGAAGAAGGTCCCTATTAGTTTTCATCTGAGGACTAATCAGACTATGTAGATGAGGAAACTACCAATGCTAGTGAAAGGACCACTGAAAGAGCAAGGGGAATAATCCCCAAAGCTCACATTGGGCCAGGAGCATAAAATGTCCCTGCTGGTCAGAGTGGGAAAAAAAAAAACAATAGATGTGGGGCACCAGGTAGAGGAAGCAGAGTGGCATTCCTTTAGCAATGAGAAAAATGTATCCCTAGACTAAAAAGCCCACAATAAATTTATGCTTCAACCATCTCTAGTTCAAAGTCAAATATTATCAAATTGGGTAAAAAAGCAAGACACATCTATATCTCATTTAAAAGAAACCTGCATAAAATATAAAAACACAAACAGATTAAATGTAGAAGGATATAGTAACCTCGAGAAAGCTGGAGTGGTATATTAATGCTAGATATAATACTTTTTATAAAAAAGAATAATACCAGGGACGAAGAGGGACATTTCAAAATGATAAAGGGTTAATTTTTTAGAGGACACTAAATTTTCCACACTTATGTACTCAGTAACAGAACCTCAAAGTGCACTGTGTAAAAACATGAAACTGGTACATAAATCCACAGTCAGAGTTAAGAACTAAAGTAATAGAGTGAGTAGACAGAAAATCTCTAAGAGTATAGATAAACTGAATGACATTGCCCAACAACTTGTTCCTAATGAGCATTTATAGAACACTCTACCCAACGGTAGTAAACATGCGATATCTTTACGATCACCATAGATCATTTACCAAATTAGGTCATAAAACCAGTCTGCACATTTAACGGGGTTCAACTCAAACTAAGAATATTCCCTGATCACACTGGAATTAATTAATATTAGAAATCAATAATTGAAAGATATCTGGTAAATCCCCGAGTATTTGTAAACTAAATCACACACTGATTAATAAATCATGGGGTACCAAAGAAACCAAAAGCAAAACTAAAAATGGTTTTGAACAAAATGAAAATGAAACACACATGTCAAAATTTGTGAAATGCAGCCTAAGAATATTTTAGAGGCAAATTTATTGTACTAAAAGCTTGCATTAGAACTAAATTATTTAAAATTGATGTCCTAGCCTTCCATTTTAAGAAAATAGAAAAACAAAAGCAAATAAAATCCAAGGAAAATAGAAGAAAATAAATAATAAAGGAAAGAGCAGAAATCAATGAAATAAAAAAAAAAACACTTGACAGGGAGAAAAAAATCAATTGAATAAAAAGCTTACTTTTTGAGGGAATCAATAAAATTGATAAACCTCCAGATGGATTAAAAAAAAATGAATGCACACATTTCCAGTATCAGGAATGAGAGAGGGGGCAATCACTATAGATCATACTGTTATTAAGGGAATAATAAGGAATTATTTTAAATTAGTAAAAAACTAATAAGGTAGAAGTAATTATGCCACAATTAGCAGGCAATGTATGCACAGGCTATTGTCACTTTATTTCAGGCTGAATTTGAAAGGAGAAACCATGATCAGTGCTTTGATGCATACATTAAGCCCCTGAGTTGTTATATCTAGCATGTTTTCCTTAATAATAACAGCAAAAAATGATTTAGGACCTGAGGTATGGAGGGACCTGTGTTAGACTGTCTTTAGGCAACAAAAAGAGGTCATTTGAGGATATATTTATGTATATGAAGTAATAAAGAAATGCATGTTAAGTGATATAGGTTAAATGAGTACTTTTTGGAGTGATGAGAGAGAGTAATTATAAAGGTCCTAGAGACTTCTTATAGAAATTGATCCAAATAGCCCAACTCTTATGCTAGTTATTTAAACTTGTAATTGTTGGATATATCAGAAGGTTAAATAATTTGAGAGCATCCAAGCTAATTTCAAGACATAATTAATAAAGATTTCCAGAGATGGAAAAATAGAAAGTAGTCTTTTAGACAAATAAATTAATTCAGAACATGTGTGGGGCAGTTCATTCAGCAAAGCTCTCCTAGCTGCCTCAAGATGAGAATAAGTCTACCAAGACATGCTCTGCCTGTGGAGAAAAGGCTGACCAGTCTCTCCGAGGAGAAAGGCCTTGAGCCTCTTTCTTAATGGGCTTTTATTGGGTTTAGTTTGCATAGGAATACAGGGCATATACATACATAAAGCTCATCAATCATTGTCAGGCAGTAATGCTGAAGGAATAGATAACATTAAAACAACTATAAGAGCTTATTCTGAGTAGGGGTCAGATAGATAGAATAACAACAAAGGGCCAGAAAACTTTGGGGAACAAACTTATTTTATGCTTGGACCCTTAATATTTAAATTGAGGGCATTCTTAGCAAAGCAGATTTCACAGGATTTGATGCATTCTTTTTTAGGCCTGATTACCCCAGGGAACTGCTCATTACTGCACAGGGCTGTACCTCCAACCAGCATTGTTTCAGGCCTGAATTGGGTGGAGTATGTGGGTAGCCAAGAGATTAGGAGACTCTTTGCAGATAGAATGAGGACTCGGGCTATGACAAAGCTGAGGTGAGGAGTGAGGGTCCATCACCCCTTTTCTATAGTCCTTTAAATCCTTCCCTCATGGCCCCTTTATGACTGTGTCTGTCTTAGGTTGTTCTTCCCTTGAGGAATCTTACTCATCATTGACTATCCAGCCATCCTCCAATGGCAAAGCAGGGTGAAATACAGGGGGCAGAGGCTGTGCCCCTGCCAGGAGGATAAGGTTTGTCTCCTTAGTGGCTTATGGTCCCAAGGTCTTTTTACTCAGCCTTAGCCATGGGGGGTTACAGCTTCTCAAACCAGGCAGGGCAGTTCCAACACACTTGGATTGCAGACAAACCAATTTTACAACAAGCCATGAAGGGAACAAACACTAAACCAAGCTCCTATGGTTGTGTTAAGTTGTAGCATGCAATATAAGGAGAAAACAAAGGCAGGGTGACACGCTGTAAATAGACTGTGTTTATAATAAACAAGAACATTTAAATTTTCACATAAGCATTGCAAGAGGAATTTGCTCATAGTGATGCTTGTGGGATCCTTTTATATGCAGTATTAACTTCCAAGAAATAAAACATAACCATATTACAGTCAAACATTTATCACTTATTAATGGTAGCTGTTGACTCACTCTATCAGACCAAATTTGGGAATTTAATAATATGGATTTAGTTGCAGCTCTTGCCCTAATCTAAACATGTTGTTCAAAAATCCCATATTCCCAGGCCACTTGTAAAATTTGAAGAGTTTTCAGGCTTTGCAACCAGGGTTTCAGCTCAGGGAAATACAACCTCAAAGCCTCTAGACTGAAAAAACCTGTGGGGGTTGAGGCAGCAAGAGATACTCCCAGACTCACAAGAGAGTTTGTTGGAAAGACCTACAGTGTCCCAAAAGGTACACAAACCCACCTACCTGGGAATCAGCACCAGAAGGGCCCAATTTGCTTGTGGGTAGAGAAAGAAGTAACTGAAAGCTGTCTGAGAGTTGAGCAAGTGGCATTGTTCTCTTTTAGACCACTCCCCCACATATAGCACCAAAATGAAGCAATAGGGGTTGCCCCATCCTGGTGAATATCTAAGGCCCCACCCCTTACTATGTAACAGGTTCGCCAAGACAAAACAAATATGGCTTAAATGAAAGAACAGATCAAAGCTCCAGAAAAAATACAACTAAGCAATGAAGAGATAGCCAACCTATCAAATGCAAAGTTCAAAACACTAGTAATAAGGATACTCACAGAAATGGTTGAGTATGGTCACAAAATAGAAGAAAAAATGAAGGCTCTGAAAAGTGATATAAAGGAAAATGTATAAGAACCAGCTGTGAAGGGAGGGAAACCAGGACTCAAATCTATGGTTTGGAGCAGAAGGATGAAATAAACATTCAACCAGACAGAAGGAAGAAACAAGAACTCAAAAAACAAAAACAAAAACAAAAACAACAAAAAGTGAGGAGAGTCTTAGGAATCTTCGGGACAACTTTAAGCATTCTAATTTCTGAATCATAAGGGTACCAGAAGGAGAAGAGAAGTAACAAGAAATTGAAAACTTATTTGAAAACATATGAAGGAAAACTTCCCTAATCTGGCAAAGGAAATAGACTTCCAGGGAGTCCAGGAAGCTCAGAAAGTCCCAAAAGGATCGGACCCAAGGAAGCACATACCAAGGCACATCATAATTACATTACCCAAGATTAAATACAAAGAGAGAGTCTTAAAAGCCACAAGAGAAAATGAGACAGTTGCCTACAAAGGAGTTCCCATAAGAGTATCAGCTTATTTCTCAAAGGAAACCTTACAGGAAAGAGGGGCCTGTAAAGAAGTATTCAAAGTCATGAAAGGCAAGGACCTACATCCACGATTATTGTATCCAGCAAAGTTATCATTTAGAATGGAAGGGCAGATAAAGTGCTTGGCAGATAAAGTGCTTGGCAGATAAGGTAAAGTTAAAGGAGTTTGTCTTTACCAAGCCCTTATTATATGAAATGTGAAAGGGATTTATCTAAGAAAAAGAAGATAAAAACTATGAACAGTAAAATGACAACAAACTCACAACTATCAACAACTGAACCTAAAAAACCAAAAATGGTAATAAACTAAGCAAACAACTAGAACAGGAACAGAATCACAGAAATGGAGAGCACATGCGGGATTATCGGCAGGGATGGGGAGTGGGGCAGATGGGGGAAAAGGTACAGGGGATAAGAAGCATAAATGGTAGGTACAAAATAGACAGGGGGGAGGTTAAGAACAGTGTGGGAAATGGAGAAGCCAAAGAACTTGTATGTATGGCCCATGGATATGAACTGATAGGGGGAATGGTGGTGGGGAGTGGGTACATGACAGAGGGGAATAAAGGGGAGAAAAAATGGGACAATTGTAATAGCATAACCAATAAAATAATTTTTTTAAAAAGTTGAGTTCTCATACTAACATCGTGTAGGAGACAAGTATTACAGGGTAAAGGGAAGGCTCACAGGTACCCTACTGTCCCCGGATGCTTATAAGTCATTGTCAGTTCTCCATAATACACCACCTTTCAAGGGGGAACTAGGGACTATTGCAGACACCAAGCTTTCTCAGAGTGAGGGAGGAGACATTGAATTTTAAGCAGAAATCAGGTTTCCAAGAAAGTGTTCTTCAACTTTAGCATAAACATTGTTCAAACTACTCTAGATTCTGAGGATGTAGAATGAAGAACAATGGACATGCTGATGAGTTTAATTTTTATATCTCACTCATTCTTTATCACTCATATTTCTTTAAGAGACTCCAAAGGAACTCGTATATAATTCCTATGGTTGTTGGGGGAGGTCATCCAGAGAACATGAACTCTGGTTGCCCCTAGAGATGAACCTGGTCAGTTAGAGGCTCCTCACCCTTCCCTGTGCAGGAACAGGGACAAATATTCCACCCACCATTCCCACAGCTGAGCCATTTCATGGATGTAGCCAGTGAGGCGTTGTTGAGACCAGCTGTGCAGAATAAGTGAACTGAACACAGTTAAAACCTCTATATAAACAGTTCAGTCTCTAGCATGAGCGGGCAGAGGTCTCCGGCTTTTCGGCGTCCGACTATCCTCGTAAGTAAATTCCCTTGCTTATGAAAATGGCCACCTCGCAGTGTGGACTGGCCCGCCTTTCTCAGGTCTCTGTGCTTCAGTACAGGTGGGGAGGGGGTAGGCACTTTCAAATTTCAGCTGGGTAACTCCCTAGATTTTGAAACAATGGTGGTCATATTTTTGGTATCCCTTTCCCTTGGCAAAGTATTTATTAAATGCATAATAACTGTTAATGAATTTCAATGTCCAGACACTCTTTTCCAAAGGATAATCTGAGTTGCAATGATAAGCAGCTGGAACCTGCCGTGCAACTGCTACATGCCAAAGTTCCAAAAATAAAATTCTGCCTTGTTCGCCTCTGCATTTTCGTGTTTGGTGGTGCTGTTGGCTCCACAGCAAGTCTTGGTGGGGAAGCAGTAAACTGCCATCAGATTTTCTTTCTAAATATTTTCTTTGAGTCAAAATGATGTCAGACAATTATTAATCAAGAAGGTGATTTCTTGGTTTTAGTGAGTCTTGTAGCACATAGATAATTCCATGAATGAATCTGTGTATAATAAACTTTAAATGCGAGTCTAATGTTATAAAAAAACAAACTTGAAACAACTATTTATAAAAATAAATTTAAAACCCAAATCTTTCACTGTCAAGGAGATTAATTGATTGATTCTCTTTGTGGTCAACAAAAACAGACCCAACATAGCAAGAGAGCAAATCTATTTATGAGGTGTGTGTTGATGGTACATACAGATCACATGTTATACGTCAGGGATACGCTGAACATGTAATAAGTGTTATTTCATTTCCCTCCTCACAGTGATCCTGTTAGGCACGTATTAATGTTCTGCTTTCAAGTGAACTTTAAAAAGAGGAAGGGGATGTGGGGAGGAGAGAAAGACTTGCAGAGACTAACCACCCAATACGAGGCAGAACTGAACTTTGGACCCAGGTCTTTCCGGGCCCTAAAGCCCAAGTTTTTGGCACTGTCTTTTATTAGCATTTGGGCCAATTAGGGCTGGGATTTGGTGGGTAATAATTAATTGCATTTAGATAAATAACGACTAAAATAATTTGCTAGCTTTTAAAATCATTTCACATATTAACATAAGTGAAATTAATGCAAATTAGTCAAAATTCCTTATATTTGTTGTCTATGTGCCACCGTTTATTAATAATGCTCAACTCCTAAATATGAATGATGTCTTTAAACCAATTTTTATAGATATGATGAAGACAAAAGAGAATTATTGCTTTAAACTAGAAACTTTAACCATTATATGTATGAATTTGAATCACCTAATTTACTTATTCCCACTTATCTGTTTTACAGTTTAACCTTGTAGTTGCTCTAGGTACTAGTTATGAACAAAAAGATATTTTAAATGCTATATTTTATAGGATAAAAAATCTTAATTCCTAGAAATAATATTAGATGCAAATCTAATGTTAGTAGTATAGTTTTTTCTTTCAATATTAATAATGGATCATCTACTGGACTTAATGTAAAATAGTGATTTGACAGGGACATTTGGGGGAAGAAAAGGCAAGTTGTTCTCCAAGTTCTTATTTGCACCTTTAAATTTTATAGAAACTCAGGGTCTCAGTTTGATGTTATAAAGTTTATTAAAATCTGTATTTACTAAATTAGGTTAAATGCTTGCTGTTAGTAGAATTCTTTTACCTGTATCATCTTTTGTGACATCTACTGGCAATACCTGATATTACATTGCTCTGTAATTCATTCTTATCTGACTTTTCTAACTGTCCAATACTCATTTACTCAGATAATACCAATTTAATTCACCTTAAGGAACTCAGTGAATATCCTTGACTAAAGAAGAGGTATTGTAATATGAGATTGAATCATAGAAAAGAAAAAAATGAGCTTTTCAGAAGCTGGAGAATTTTACACTTAGCATATTATGAATACATTTTCTTACATGGCTTGGTACTAAAAAAGATACAATGTTTTTTTGTGAAACTCCAAACTCATTCTATGTAAGTGTTATGTATACTAATACTTATTGACAAGTATCAACCCATCGCCCAAGTGATGTTCACCTACAACGTGATAGTTACGTGATAAAAACTGTGCATTAGAGTAAAACCGTGGAGGGGTAGTGTAAGTCCATATTAAAAATGAATGAACTACACCTAGATTCCTGCACACGTCAGGGGCATGGCTACAAGGCAGAATGCATGAGCAAACTTTTTATATTACCAGGAACCCATTTATCCACAGTCCCATCAGTCAAATTCAGATACTTGTTGCCAGCTCAGAGATTTATAGGCTGAAGCTCGTTTT
This sequence comes from Carollia perspicillata, assembly GCA_004027735.1. Classification (NCBI taxonomy): domain Eukaryota; kingdom Metazoa; phylum Chordata; class Mammalia; order Chiroptera; family Phyllostomidae; genus Carollia; species Carollia perspicillata. The sequence goes on along the minus strand of PVKM010002662.1, from coordinate 50,497 downwards.
TGAAATTGCTTTGTATTTCCATTTAACAGCCAGGGCAGCAGCATGTTAAAAATTCGCCTTGGTCTCTTTGGAGCCTATTTATAAAGCTAATTTGTCTCCTCGGACATTTTTTCTCATTCAAATGCCAGCCCTAGGCTTCTAACCCATTACTCCCGCCCCCCCTTTGTATCCCAAACAAAATACTGTCAGAGACAATGCCTTTGCAGGACAGTGATGATTCCAATGATAGAGTCCTCGCAGGCAGGATGCAAGCCATCTCGCCTTCTGGCCGGAGATGGATGCACTGCCCTCCCTGCAGACACGCAGGCACACACACAGAGCGCTGGGAAGTACACATTTACTGGACTGCATGCCGACCGCCTTGAAGAAACTGTAGCTAACCACCTTATTAGTATTCTTGCCTCCACTGTGTCTCACTTGCAGCATCAGAGGGCTGAGCAAAATGCAGTTGAACAGGGACAGACACTGCTCTGGCAATCATCTCTATGCAGCCTGCCGAATGTTGGGGGTGGGGGATGCAGCACATGAAGATTAATAACCTTGCCATAATCCGGGGCACCCTGCAAGCAGACACCTCTGCTGATTGACCCACTCCTGGCTTGATGCGTCTGCTTGGGGGACAGGGAACCGGAATCTACCTAGTCCTGGGGGGAGGGGTCCCCTGATTTGGGATGTTCTTTTGATCCTACACCGATCTGGGAAGGTAACAGTGAGCCGAACCATCTGCAGCACACAGCAGCTACTGGAGGTTACTACTGACAGTTTTCATCGCACTGGTTTGTGTGAGCGTGAGCGTTTGAGTGCGGGGTGCCTGCTTTTGCATGAAAGAGAATGCGTGAGTGTCCGCGAGTGCGTGTGTCTGTGTGACAACCATAGCAGGTATATCGTACAGTAGATTTCAACGCGTGAAGTATTCCCTGGGCACTTGGGCTTGCAGTCTGTAGCCCCTCCAGCGCGCACCACCCCCTTTCTTTTCCACTCCCCCGTTCTTCTTTTTGCCTTTGATGAGTTTTTGGCTTACTTTTTGGTGAAGTCTCTTGGACACGTTTTGCTCGTGCTGGATGATCAGATAAATGGAACCTTTGAAAACTGATTATTTTTCTCCTATGTGACTTAAAAAAAAGAAAGAAGAAGAAAAGAGAGTAGTGCAAGCCACGCTAGAGGATTTTAAATTTTCCTTGGTGAAATTTGAGGGTCCATACGGAAGGTAAGTCACGGGACTACTTCGATCTCAGTCCCTGTTTCTTTGCAATGTTTGTGCTTTCCTGCCTGTTTTCGGAAATCCGTATGCAGTTCATAAGCGCATCCTCAGAGATTGTAATGCTCAGAGGAACTCAGTGTGTGGCATTTGGGGGCTATTTTCATGCGGAGGAGATTATTTCCATTTGTGTAACCAACCCCCCATCTCTTCTCCCATGTTTATAACTCTTCTTGATCTAATATTTTCACAGTAAATTCTGCCTATTTGAAATCTGGAAAGCAAAAAATTCCAATCTTTTTCTTCCTTGAAATACTCTCTAAATTTGAGAGGATAAAAAAAAATTCAGAAAAGCTACTGACTAACAGAGGCTCTGAGTTAGAGGCAAAAGTGTGTGAGGGTGGGGGCTGGGAGACTAATGTGGACATCTATGATAACTTAATTGTAGGCTTTTTTTTTCCCCATAACACTTATTTTTTTTCTTTAATAGTTAAATCTGCTCTGGAGAGTAGTGAATGCGTAAATACAGAAAAGCTGCTTCAACTGCTCTTAATTGGAGCAAATGAGAACAAAGTGGAAATTGTTTAGTGTTTTGAACCTCTCTTTTTGCACTGATTCTCTTGTTATTGCATCTCGTTAACCTTTCTGAATGTAGCGTCCCCTGATTAAGACTTCTGTCTCTTATTTTGAAACCTTCCCTTGCCCTACATGGTCCCTAGAGACCATACTGCTCACACTGCTCTTAATTGTCTCCTCTTGGCTGTAAAAGCAAGCAAGCAGCGTCAGCGTCAGGAATTCAGGTGGCTTGAGTCAAACATGTTGCCTGACTCGGTCTCTTGCGTTTCCTGGTGGTTAGCTCTGTGTTTTTATATACATATATATATTTATATCCCTTTCTTTCAAAGTTAAATGTCTATAATACTTTACCTGTTTCCATTAGGAGGTTATTTAATTATTTCACTGGGGCAGCAAGGTGCCTGTATTTTTCTCTCTCTGCATTGGCATCATTTACCTTCTCCCAAGAGGTGAGAACACTTGCAAATATGTTTCTGAAATGCTGAGACCCCAAGTGGAAGTAGTGCTTCCCTCAGTCAGTGCCTATGGCATGTGGGGACTATTTTCTTATGCGTATAGATGGTTGCTCCTGAAGGAAGGGTGCTATTTCATGGGATGTTAGCCGTCTCAGAACTATTACTGTGAACATATTCATGGACGAGATGAGGGGTACGTGAGTCAAGTAGGCAGAGGAGAGCACACATAGGTGTTTCTCTCCAAGTGTTGAGGTCTGTGTATGGATAGAGAAATGCAAACAATTATAACAGAAGAGATTGACTTGAGATGTTGGACTGAGTTGGAGCTTTATGAGAGCATGCAAGCTGAGAGCTGTTAAATATCCTCCTTAAAACATTAATACCATTTCTTGTTTCTAAAAAAGGGTTGTTCAAAATTCCTGAATTAAAAAGAAAAAAAACTTAGAGGCAAGTTTATACTCTGGCATTACCATGGGCTATCCCTTTTGTCTGTCTGATGTTTTTGCCTGGTGGTGTTAGAGTCACAGGTCAAGGTGGGCAGAGGTGAAAAGATGCCCCCTTCCATCCTGTGACTGATACTTCACATAGTGCCCTTGGTAAAAATGCCAGGCTAAAGCTCTCTCCTGCCCGTACAATTTGGGATATATCTTTCTTGTCCACTATTTCCGCTCTGGATATTTTCCTCAGCTACTCGTAGATTCCAGTCACATTTCACCTGTCAAAAAAGAGGCTTTTTTTCATTTTTAAATGACTCAAACACAGGGGAAATCCAAAATAAACTTTTATTTTCTTTGTGGTGATAACAACCTGGAACTCATCAAACCTGAAGGTGAATGTCATATATAAACACGAACCACAAAGTGGACTGTTGTAAGCACTCCAGAGCCCAACACTCCAGGTGCTGTTGGGTTATGTCAGGGTGTGGAAGTTCCCAGACTCTGCCAGGACAATCACCATTGCTTAGGTTGGTCAGTTCTTCATTAACCATCGGCTTTTGATGGCCAGTACCAGGCAAAGAGGACAGTATTTTACATCATCTATTTTGTGTTAGGATTATTCTGAAGAAATAGAAGCCCTCTGAAAATGTTGTTCTGGAAGTTGACAAATTAGTATCTTCTTTTTTTTTTTAATCAAAGCTATTTAATTTTGACTGTTCCTCCTCCCATCCACATTTGCATCCAGTGTGGATATATTTAGACTTGTGGTATTGGTAAAATTTAATTGCATAGATTGTTCTGGATACCATCTTAAAAATAATAAGGATAATATCTTGGCTTTTGTGCATTTGAGATTTAATAATTGTAATGAGTGAATCTACTAGCAAGAGCAACACTTTCATTACCACTCATTTTAGGCTAATAATAGAAATGGGGTACAAGCCAACTCAGGATTTTCTGATTACAGCTCAAACCATGTGCAAAGCATCTCCCTAGTATCTCAAGGGTTCCTGATGGTGTTTGAGTTGACTTTAACTTCTCATCTTTATTATCAGCTCAAGTCAGAGAATGGTAAACAGCTTTCCACCAGAGCTGGCTCCAGATCCAGGGCTTTCTTTTGCCTTCTCTGGCTTTGTTTTGTGCTAGACAGTGTTTTGGAGTTTATTCAGGATCATTGTCCTGCTTAATGAGTTCAGAAAAGAAAGAAGGGAGGGAAGTGGCTTTCCATTTTAGTAGCGGTAGTTAAGTCATAGTTGCCAAAGAAGAGGCTAAAGTTCCCAGAAGAAATAAGTGCAGAGTTATATTTTTTACAAGGATAAATTGGGAAAGGGTTGCTTTGAATATATGTGGGGAGAATAATGGAAATCCCGATTCCTTCTCTGTTCAGTGCCAGCCAGTTGGCCAGCCTTTTTGTGGCTCTTGGCTTGAGTGAGCCAACAAGGTCTAACATTCTCCAGTGTGTTTCTATGTTATTAGGACCCAGGACACTTAACAAATGAAGGGCTCGTTCCTTCTGTAACAAACAGTGCTGACAGCTGGAAAGTCAGCTAGTGAGAACTTTTGAAGGAAGCCAGAAAGATCCCACAGTAAGTTGAGCAGGAAGGAGCTCTTGGAGCTCTGGCCCTGGGGGTGAGTGAGGACCTGGTGGACTGAACTTGAAGTTTTGATTGCTGAGTCATTACAACAGCCTGGAGCTCTGTGCTAGATCCAGGAACTGATGCTGACATTGGGGCTGATGCTAACAGGCTAGAGCATCAGCCGATAGCAGAAAATGCAGACTCTTGGACTGAGGGAGACACACTCTCCGAGGGCAGATTATGTATGCAGATATACTCAGTGTATTCTTGCTATTCTTGTCATTTAAAACCAACACCTCACACAGTGCCTCAAAAATTATAAAAGAAAAGATAAATTAGTTGATGTGCAAATGAGACAGGGACTTTGAAATTGATTAAATCAATTAACCCAATTATCTGTATTGCCTTTTTGGGACCACTCAGTAAGTAGTTAGAGCTAAGATGAGGGGAGGGTGGAGACTGGGGTTAGAACCTTGAGAAGAAAAACCCTGGACAGGTCAGAAGGCATCAGTCAAGCACTGATAGCATTGTTGAAAGGCCAGCCAGTCACTCAAATTCTCAAAACCCCGATTTTCTTATAGTGTTGTTGTGAAAACTATGATAACATATCGCAGAGTAAAATGATCTGTAATTATACATTGCTGTAGAAATGTAAGGTGCTATGGTAATGGTGACTTCACATGTGGTTTAAGGCTCTACAGATGATTTCTCCAATATGATTTCAAATTAAATTGAAACAGGACTGGCCTTTTCTTCATGATGAGTGATCAAACTTTACAGTGTTGTAATTTCAGTGTTTTCCCATCTGTGATGACTGTACTTCTTCTCAGTAATTGCTGTGGTGCATTCTAAGTTACTTGTGTGTGTGTGTGCCCATGCATGCACACATATGCACATGCATGTGCATATAAGCATGGATGCATGTGCCAGTGATTGACCAATCTGCAGGAGGTATGATTTTAGATTCATAAAACAGAGAAAAATATGTGAGGACCTGAATTCATTGGTGTTGGGTATCCAGAAAAGACAAGAAAGACTTGGACATTAACCTTTTTGGGGGGAATATGCACATTTTTTCAGATTCTAGGCTTCAGAAAACTCCAGTTCACAATGAAGCTGTTGGCTAGAATTGAGTTAGATTTGGAAATTGTATCAATAAGCTATTTATAATAGAATAGGTCATGATGATTGTCACTTTGAGTTGCATTTTGGGGTCAGAGAGACCAGGATTAGAAAGCTGGGTTGAACATCATGATGGTAAGAGAATGTGGTAGTGGTGAGCACCAGCTTTGGAGTTGCACAGACTTGGGCTCAGATATCTATTCTCTTGCACACTTCTTGTATCTAGTCTGTAAGCTAGGGACAATCCATTATTCAGGGGGCCTTTGTTATAAATAAATGAATGATAACATATACAGTACTTGGTAAAACCCTTGACACAAAATTGGGACTCTACAGATAATTCACATATTTTTTTTCTCTCCTCTTCACCTAGCTTAAGACTTAGGAGGACCATCCTAATTCAGTCAATGTATTTATGTAACTTATGCAGAGCTAAATAAAACTGGAGAGAGATAAAGCTATATTTCTGTAAATGAGCTCATTTCATGCACTATGGTTTCATCAGGTCTTTTCTCAGAGCAACCAAGTGCCCTTTCCAGATGTCACTCCACTTATTCTCACAACTTCCAAAATGATACTGAATGTAAGTAGTGAGAATCATGTGCATCCATCCATGTGTGGTTGCAGAAACACAATTCAGGTGTCAGCACATGGTGTTAGCATTGTTCTTTATCTAACTTCTTATTTTGTTTACAGTCAAAGAAAGGATGCATATTTATTAAGCATATACCAGGTATAAGCACTGTGATCATTGCTATAGAAAGACTCTCTCTGCTCATGTCTCTTTGCTGTGATTCCTGCATTTTGATGGGGCATGTTGCAGTCTTCAAGGGTGCCCCTTGAAATTTGGACTTGATAGTTAAACTCAATTAAGATTCCTCTGCAAGAGTCTGACCTATGTGTGGCCGTGCCATTGAATCTGACCTTTATTTAGTTCAAGAACATATTGCAAAAGATGTAAAAAACCCTTGTTCCTATTAGTGTAGCTGAGCTGAGCTGTCAGTGATGAGTTCAATTCTGCTTTGCTAACTCTGCATGGCTGGTACCACTTGATCCAGGTATTTCTGTTCTGCAAAGTCAGCCTTTCCCTGTGTACAAAAGGAGCAAGTTTTGTCCTTCAGGTTGTGGGTTCCTGCTATCCTTATAACGAATGGATAAAGTCTATTTTATGGCTTGCTAAGAAAGAAGACAATATACCTGTTCTATGCATTTAAAGGTCCCATTTCTTAAAATACAAATCCAGTACAGTAAGAAAGAGAAGAGGAATGCCAATTGCTTAAAATAACAAACAGATTTACTGGCCTCTACACAGCCCCAAGCATCAGGATTTGTAGTGAGAGCACTGAACCGACCTAAAGAAATTCCCTATGTAATGTACTGCAGAGTATGGCCAGCACATAGCAAGGCAGTTACAAATTATTATTAATTCTATATGGTCAATAAATGTGTTCTATGTGCCAGGCATTGTGCTAGGTAGGTTAGATTATTTACTTACACTTCTCAAAAATAAAAGAATAAAATAATACTTTCATATTACAGATGAGGCAAAAAGTGGTTCATTCCTTTGCCTAAACTTCTGATGTACTTCAGAGCTCATGTTCTTCTACCCTATAATTCTTTATTTACTTATTTTCAGGTTGCAAACCCAGTACTTTCACATATAATTCCTTGAATATAGATAGTCCAGAGTAAGCCTTCCCTAAATGCAAATCAAGTAGTCTTGTTCTAATCACATGACTCACTCTATCAGTGGGAACTTATGGCCTCAGTGACTCCAAGGGCTCTCTGAAAGGTCACCTCTCTGAACCAATGGGTTCCTGATACAGCACATCATCAGTGTCATATTTCTGTGCTCTTTGGCAGCATCCATTATAGCCTGAGGTAGAGCCCTAATTAATGTTGACAATTATCTGTCTTATTGGAATATTTGTTATCATGTGGAATATTGGCAATGGTATAAAAGTACTATAGTTACAGGACTTGGAATAAAGTAAAAACAAGAAATAAAGGTCTATCTTTGTATCATTAAATAGTAAGTAATATTGGGCAGTGTTTGTGGTGTGCACCTTATGGGTAGTCTCTCCTAATACGTTTATCTACTCATTAGTTTTGTAACTCTGGGCAGATTGCTTTTGTACCACATCTCCTTATCTTACCTTGTGGGATGGTTGTAAAAAGATGAAGAAAAAAATAATACTTGTAAGGGACTTAGAACAGAGACTGGGATTTATCTGATGCTCAAGAAAAGATATGTCATTATAATGATTGCATTTATTTACTTATAATAATAATTAGTAGTAGTATTAATTATGATGATATAGCAATCTCAGTTTGCCTATAAACCTGGTACTCCACAGTGCCAGATGCTATAAATGATCACTTCATATGAATAAACAGAAAAGTGAATATCCATGTCTGTCTGGCCATAAAAAATGTGTAAGACAGGAGGAAAATTATCTTTTAGCAATATTGATGCTGGTGGAGAACATGTTAATGTAGAAAGAGTGATTTTGTGCCGAGCATTCAAGGAGGCTAAAGAGACAAAGAGATCCAAGTGAGCTGAGGAATATTTTCCGAAGTCAGATCCTCAAATGCTGTGAGCTTGGGAATACAGCTCACTGCTTAACTCTAAACAGGAAAAGAAAATGGTTCCATTCTGAAGGCATATTGGATAAAGAGAAGAGGTAAAAATCTTTCTTTGACTTTACTGTCAAAGAAAAAAGAAAAATGTAACTACCTTTTCTTTCATCTCTGTAAAGTTTCTCTGCTTTTGTGTATAATGTGGACATTTCAGTGATATTTTTATCAGTTGTTGGTGTGCTAGCTGTTTCTTTATACATATGCAAATAAGCCAGCATTTTAAATAGTTGGAGGTAAGAAAGTCCATGATGGGAGATTTAAATCCTTTATGTAGAATCTTTCGATTTTAATATTCATGTTGTAGGTTACAAGTCATAGGAGAAAGGACCAAGTACAGTGATCAGGGTCTACATTTTTGGAGAAGTATGGTTGGAGTTAAAACTTGTGACCATATATAACTGGAAACAAAAAACTAAGCTTTTCTGTAAAGAAAAGTTTTCCATACAAATTGAGACAAATGTTTGAATAGCAGAGTCAAGATAATTGTGAAATGCAAGTATTTTAAACCATCACTTTAACAAAGGGAAGCTCTTTCCTGAAAACAAGCAAATAATTAGCAACACAAACTGAATGAATTTGCTAATGTATTTTCTTTCGGCAACATTCACTCTATGTAGTGACAGTGACCTCTATAGTGAATAAAGATCCACACAGGAGGAAACTCCACTCATCCTTCTTCACGAGGAGAGCAATGTGTGCACGTGACTTCTGCTCAGGATCTTTCGAAGACCAGTGAACCTCGATTGCTGTTGAACAGTAAACGTTGTATTAATTAACCTGTTCTGATGACGACAGTGCCCATAGTAACAACGTATGCACTCGTCGTCTTACACTTTTTTCTGAGTGTCTCCTGACTGCGAATACCCTCAGGACCTGGAGGCGCTCCTGCTCAGAGATGGCTGTGTTTGTCTGGTCCGTGCTTCCTCCCTTGTCCTTTCCTCTTACCTGACCTGTCTGGCCTTTTGGCGGTGATTCCACTGGATGTATCCCTGCCACTTCAAGCTTCATTTTTATCTTTCCCAGCACTATAGGCCCTGCTGCATTTTTTCACTAAGCTTTCACCAAATGGAATTTGATTCCACCTACTGGTACATGTTTATTTTTGTTTTCTCTAAAACTCATTTGGCTGGATCTAGGTCCAGGTTGCTTTTGTATCAGTAAATCAGAGTCCTTAATGAATCTTCTTGTGAATATCAATATATTCTTTTGCTTCTGTGGTCATTTTAATGGTGTCATTTATTCTACATGTGTTTATTGAACAGCTATTGTGTTCACTATTATATCAGTTGTAGCATGGAATGGAAAGTTGTAAGCACTGTGATTTATTCCCCCTAAAATATGGTAATATATTGCTGCTGATGTTATGTTGGCAAAGGAGAAACTGACTTGGTAAATAGACAGCAAAGTGTTCAGAACCAAAACCTGATGAAGTCAGTATATGATTTAGAGAATGGAGTTATCACGGGGAAGTTTGTGGTTGGGGAATTTTAAGGAAGAAAGTGAAACTTGGCTTTGGTCCTAAATATGATATGAAGCCACAATAATATTTCTGAGAGGAAATGGAAGAGATTAGGGTTTTGCATAGCAGTGTGAAGAGAGTAAATAGATGCATCGACAATGCATGGTGGGTAAGGATAAAGATGTAGGGTGGGCCTGTAGAAGGCCTTGGAAAAACCCACAAGTTTAACACAATAGCTACCACGTATTTTATGCCATGATATTCCAGGTGGTATGCTAGAAACCTCACAGTTGTGAAAAGGAAGCATTATTATTCTCAGGATACAGATGAGGAAATTGAACCTGAGACAACTAGTGATTTGCTCAAAGTAATGAGTCAGTTCACGCTGCACATGGTCTCTGCCTAGACACATCTGTCTGCAGGGCCCAGTGACTCGGTTTCTCCCATCCGGGCTTCAGCCTTCCAAACACAAACCCATAAACAGTGTTCTCTATTTGTCCTATTGCCTTTTACATTTTCCTATGCTCTTTTGGGTGGAAATTGTGTTCTGTTTTGCTGTAACATATTTTACCTGAAACTGTTTTCCTGGAATTCTTTCTTCCAGGGTCTCCAAAAAGAGAGTTTGGGGAAAATGACAGATGCAAAGACACATCTGTTTAGTGTCCTCACTCTCTGTTCCTCGACAAGCTCTGAGTAGGTCCCTTTTCTCTTCGGTTTTCTGGAAGGGGAGCTAATGCTGTGTACAGATGGTGTGTCGGACAGGCAGATGGCTCCAAACTCTCTAACGGTATGTTCTAGAGGGAAACAAGTCTATGAACCGCCAGCTCAGAATGGAAGGGCACTCGAAACAACCACCAGGATTTGCTAGAAAGCCTGTTGTCTGACCTTCCTGTCTTCAGCCCAGTTACTCAGTTTGTAGTTCTTAGAGACGTGAGAGGGACCTTTTCTGCTGTGAACAGATGACAGTTTCTCTTTCTCTCAAGCCAGAGGGATGAGAGTCCCACACAATAAATTTAGAAATTTGCCAGGGAGCTTCATAGGATGCAGTTTTTCTTGGCTTAGGGTCTGGATCCAAGGTAAGGATCCAAGAAGAAAGTGAAAGGCCGGTTATTTTAGTTAGCTCTAATTCTGACCATGTCATCTACCTGATCAAGCAGCAGAGGGTTTTGCCCATCAAGAGGAAGCCACCCAGACTGACTCTTTGGTCATGGTCATTACTATCTGCCTCTCTGGGGCGTTACAGAGTCACATGAGAGACTTCTGTTTAAATAACACCAGGCTCCCTCCCCTAATGAGAACAGAGCTAGGAGATGCAGAAACAGAAAAGAACTCATTTCCTTTCCTTGTCTTGGCCGGAGTATGGTGCCAGAAAAACCTGTTCTCCTCAATATTGATTTTACTCACCCAACCCCCACCTCTAGTGGTTAGGGATTTTGAGGGCCTAGGATACAAAGGAAACCTTCCCTGGCTCCTGTCCTCCTTTTCCTTAGCCTTCTAACAGAGGGAGGACCAAGGGAGATGCAGAAAGTCAGTGTCAGGCATCAGCTTCAATATCTGACATTCGCTCGGAATCTCATCTCACCTGCTAGCTTGCTAAGACTTCCTGACTTCTTGCTTTCCAGTATTTTACACCCCTACCTGCATACTGCAGTCCTAAGTTTTCTAGTATCTCCCTCAGGCCCACCTTCTTTTCTTTTGGTGACATCCTTGATTGCTTTAAAATCTGCGCCCTTTGTTCTAGGTTCAGTTGTGCACACTTACACAGTTTTAAGCCGCATAAGGCTTCAGAGTACAGGCATGGTTTCTGCTAGCCCCAGCTGGCAATGCTGAGCTGAAATACTCGATTCTCCAGCTGGAGCGAGGAGCAGACACTGCCCGTGCCTGCATGAGTCCAGGTCTTCCCTGTCTGCAAACCCTAGTTATACAGAGGTGACAGCTACCTCTTTGCTCTGTCAGTTGATGCAAGCATCTTTTAAAAAGCATGATGGTCTTATCTGCCAAACTGGGATCATGTTAAATCTAACATTTATCTGGCATCGACTATGTGTCTAGAACTTTACGCTCATTATCAAAAATGTGTTCCTCCCCCTTGAAAAAAATTATGAGGTTGAGATTATACAGTTTTAAATATAGGAACATGTAAGCTCAAAGAGGTTAAATAAATAGTCAAGATCACTTAGTAGAGGTCTGGATCAATCATACGTGTGTTTGGAAATATACTATGAGACCTCCTAAGTCATTTTAAAAAATGCCTTTCATCATAGGGTATATGTAGGATTTTGTGTTCGGGCATGTAAAAATAAAAAGCTTTGTAAACTTAAACTCTATGCAAATGTTCATTGTTGCTATGTTCTATCGTAAAATTATTTATGGATGATACTGAATATATTTATGTAGCTCAGTATAACAAATAGCTGATTAAGGGGCAATCATTTTATAATTTTAAAGCAGAAATATTGTGGCTGCTCATGAAATAGAGCTCCAAAAACAGATGCTGGCAGCAGCCTGGGTGGTGTGTCTGGTGAAATACAGTATAACCTGACTAAATTACACTAATGAGTTGGAGACCCATTACAAATTATCACATTTGCCCAATTATGGGAAGGAATAGCACAGAGAAAATGCGAAGGAAGCAAAGCTGATATAAAGGGAAAACAAAACTTTAAGTAAGCCTAAAAGGTGTTTATAACGCACACCACACACGCATGCATGCCCACACAGACAGCTCTACAATAGTGAGGTTGTTAACATCCTCATGAAATATGCAAATATTTGTACAATGTGAGTTTATATGTGTATGAGGACTGCTTAGTTTCTTCTTCCCACCCCCACCACCCTCCCTTTCTCTCTCCCATAGGGGAAGTAAAGAATGGCAGCTCATTGTTCTGAGGTTCCACAAAAACTATGTTGTATTTCTACTGAATTCAAATTTTGTGTGGTGGTGGGAACAGGATGATATACTAGATTGTCGTGCTATATTTAAATTTTATTACGTACTTTGAAAGTCGTCTTACTATCCTCGGCACATTGATGGGTATTATCACCTTGGAATCTTGTCAGCACAGTACTTTTATCTGCTAAGTTTTTCTTAGAAGTCATTCTTCACAGAGTCTCAGGGGGCAGGAAACTTTATTTCCAAATTCTCTCAACAAACTTATCTTGGGGAAAACAATAAAAGGCAAGTTCTGTAGCAACCTCCTTGGGATACTAAACACTTGAGGTTTTAGAGCTCAAAGAACAATACGCATTTTAAATAATTAAATACAGATAAATTCTCACAGGATTGTAAATGTTTCAAAACAGGGTTTAGTGAAATTTGTAATTGGAAACCAAGTAATTGTGTAGTTACATATTTTATTTGTTCCCACTACTTATTGAAGATTCTTTGTCAGCAACAGGAATGCACAGAGATCTTGTTTAATTCTTAAGTATCAACACATGCAGTTAACAGTGCTATTATGTGTAACTAACACATGAGGAAACGGAGGCTTAGCGAGCTTAAGTAACTTGCAAATGAGAATATGTACATCAACAGTGGTCAGAGGTAGGGTTGGAGAAAATACAGGTTCCGCTTTAAAGGAACTTACAGTCTACCAAAAATACGGTTACATTCATAGCACGCTTCATGCTGAAGTTATGACTTCCAAGCCCAGATCTGCGTAATTAAAACAATGGCCTACTCTAATTGCCTGCATTCTCTTTTCTCTTTCTAAACTTTTCTCCATTCCTGGGCTTTTATCATCAGACCCTCGCCCTGGTGCCATTTTTGCTGTAGTTTCAATTCAGTCTCCTCTGGATTCCTTTGCACTTTCCCTTGCACCTCGGATTTTACTTATTAAATTTCAAAGAGTCTTTTGGTGCCTACTTAGTCTGGCAGGAATGCGTTTTCCTTACCTTTCAGTGAGGAAAGTGGCCACACTTGTTCTCATTTCTTGGTAAAGACAAAGAGGTGGCTACAAATTCCATGCATCCTGGGCTGTATGTTTGTTTGCCGTGTGATTTCCCTGAAGAAGTGGAGTCTGGTTTCTTGTGTCTGGACTGGCCTTGAGACCTGCTTTGATAGAATATGGGAGGAAGGAGGCGACATACCTACAAGGGTAGGCCCGAGGAAGTCTGTAAGTTTCCTCCCTTGGAGTGCTCCCTGAGAGCACCGTGAAAGGAGGCCCATCTGGCTTATCGGACTTCACCTGGAGAAAATCTGACCCACCTCTTCCTCCATTCTCCCCATATCATGTCATCGAAGGCCAGGTGCCACACCTGGGACTAAGTCCATCTGAGACGATTCTCTAGCTAAAGGTAGCTGCATAAGTGAATAGAGCTAAAGGAGCAGAGTAGCTGCCCATCCAATAGAGAGAATGGTTAGATACCAGATGGAAGGGGGTTGGGACCTTGGGTGAAAAAGGTGAAGGGACTGAGAAGTACAGATTGGTGGCTACGGCTTAGTCCTGGGGATGTCAAGTACAGCATAGAGAATATAGTCAATAATATTATAATAACTATGTATGGTGCTAGGTGGGCCCTGGAAATATCAGGGGGGGCACTTTGTAAGGTATATGATTGTGTAACCACTATGCTATACATCTGAAACTAATACAAAATAATATGTAATGTAAGGTATAATTTCAATTTTATAAATAACCTTTACGTCTCAATGTATTATGGTGATTTATTACACAGCAATAGTTAAGTGGAACAAGGGTTCCTATTATGCAAGCATTATTCATTTTTAAGCTATAAATTGGGGTGGGAGTGGATTTCTGAGTTTCTTAAGTTGTTGTCTTTCTGTGTTTTCTTGAAAAAGGGTAACTTGGTTCAGAGCATATAGAGCTCTGAACAGTGGGGTTGCTTATATAAAAATTCTAGACTTTGCTAATTGGCAGCTTGACATTCATTCAGCTTCATTTTTTAATGTTTTTGAGTATTCATTTATTCAACCAATACATATTTAGAACCTACTGAGTGCTGGTCACGGAACTCAGTATAGATAATGTCTTTTTTGTTAAGAACAGTTTTAACATAGACAGGAAACAGTTTTAACATATGAATTTTGCCCAAGAATCCAAGGTATTGAGTTTTGCACATGCCTACACACTGTGCATTTCCTCCTGCTTAGGTCTTTATTTGAAGAAAGAAAAAATTAAACTCTTTGAACCATATTATAAAATAATAATTTGTATGTTTTACTCGCACATGGTAATGTTTAATTCTCCCAGTAACTCTTTGAGAAAGGTTATTTTTCTCACAGGATTGTATTATTTTTTTTTGTTTTATAGATGGGAATGGTGGAGATTAAAACACTAAGTGAAAGGTTTAACATTAGGCAACTAATAAGTGGACAACTTAAAATAACTCATTCAGGGCTGTCTCATGTCACCCCGCTCATCCTGCATCCAACCTCCAAACAGGACTATGATGCCCGTGGTAGGGTTTCTGATCCATCTCTTGTTTGTCCTTTCTACTTTCTTCATTCGTCCCTCTTGTCAGTCCCTTCTAAACTTAAACCATCCCCTTAATTGATGGAGAGTTCAAATTCTTTGGATCCTTTTTGCAAAGAAAGAATTTTGTTTGCTGGATACCAAAACCACTTGCTGTGTCTTGAGGTACATATAGCTTGTCTTAGAATGTCCTTCATTTGGTGACAAAGGTCGTGATTTGCTTTTATTGTCCAGAATGAAACTATCAGGGGAGTAAACTCTGGGTAGAAGGGATTTTTTCTCATTAATATTTCATGAATTATTGCTTGGGGGATATACAGTGTTTTCTTTGTGCAGTACCTTCTTAGAACATGTGAAAAATGAGAGAGGGTAAATAGAAGGTTGCAGGTTAAGTCTTACTTTTTGCTGGTCGTGAGGTGTCGTTTTCTGCCAGATCTAAAAAGAAAGGGGTAAAAATTAAGTTAAATTATGTCCCATATGAGCCATATGTCTCAGTATTTTTTCTACTTCTCATTACTAGAATTAATTTTTTCCTCTTCTAAAATCTCATTGCCTTACTTGAGCTTACATAGCTAATGTTTTTGTCCACAAACCAGTTGGTGAATTCAGACCGATTGGTAAACACTCACTGATACCTGTAACCTAGAAGATCACAGGGCTCATGCTCAACTTTATGGAAGTCCTGGTTCAGTGACTACTCTGCAGGGTCATTGGGGAGCTGCTGTATAAAGGCTTTACTCATTAGTACTCCTTTTTTTTCTCTTCAAAGCCACTTTGTGCTATAGCTACTGGCCTATTTTTATAAATATTCCATAGCATCAGGGTTTACAAAATTCTCTCTCATCTGTGGAATTTGCTGGTGCCTTGCTCATAACACACTCTGCACTGAGGTTCCACTTAACAAGTCTATGCTGCATTTCACGCTGTAGTCACAAGTGCCCATACTATCTACTCAGAAAATAAAGGAAAATGCAGACTCACTCTGTTAAATGTTATATCTTTTTGCTAATTGGTTTCTTCTAGGCCTTAGTCAATTCTTTTTAGGATCCATCAGCCAAGTCAGGATTGATATTGTAAGGTTGATGTAGCGCCTATGTGGAAGCATAAGGTAATATGTTGAACTAGACAGAGCTCTGACTTGAAATCAGAAATTTAAGTTCTACCATTTCCTAGCTCTACCACATAGGGCAAATCACCTGCACTTCTGAAATCATCTTTAGTCTTTTTTAGACCAGGCATCATACCTACCTCAATAGCATTTGCTGCAATGCAAACGATTCTGTGTATGTAAGGTATTTTAATAGTTAGGCAGTATTTTGAATATAGATAGATTGTTTCAAATTATACAGTGTAGGAATCCAATGTTTGGTTTCATAGCAAGAAAGAGGCAGTAGAAAGAGAACAGTGTGCAATAGTGTCTTGAAATCTCCACTTTAAAAATGCTCATATTTATTTGAAATTAGCAATATTTTGACATTAATAATTGATATAAAAATTGCAAATAAACTGATACATTTAGACATTATTGGTGCAGTGTATATTGGTAAACATTTTAAGAAACCAATATCGCCTGATGTGTAGTCGGCCATAGACTTATTCATTTGCCTTGCTCCCATTCTAGAAATCAAACCCATGGAAATATGAAAAATGCAAATTGCACAAATATGCTAGAAATTGTTAACTGTTAAAAAACATCATCTATACCTACATGTTAAACAAAAGGATATGGGTAAAATAATTATGCATAAATATAAGGCAGCTAATAAAATTTATAACCTGGAAGACTTTGTATAATAAGTGTAAAAAGAAAATATGCATGCATATATAACTTTGCAAGAAAATAAGAGTACAATGAGATACTAGTCATGGTTGTATTATGAGGAGATTATGTTTTAATTTCTATGAGTGGTTTTGCCTCTTAAGGCAGAGGATGTTTGGACCAATTAATATAACTCTTGTTTGTAAACAATAATATTCTGACTCTAGAAGCCTAAATGAATTGCAGTTCATTTTTCCCACTTAACAGGAAGTCCAGTAATTATAGGGTGTGGTTCCATGACTTAAATAGTATCAGGACCAGAGATTCTATTGGTCTTTTTTTCTCCATTGCCAGATGATTGTTGAAGTTCTCACCATCTTGCCTACATTCAAGCCTGAAAGAATGAGGAAGTGGGAAGGCATAAGATAGTTAATGTCTCTCTCTAACTTCACTGAAAGAAGAAGAAGCTCCTTACTTTAGTCTATAAATAAGGATAAAGTGCAGATGGCCACCCCAACTGGAATGGAAGCTTGGAAAAGTATGTGAGAGATAAAAGGAAAAAAGAGAGTTGGAAATAACTTTGGGGTAGTGGAAAAGCCTTCTCTCTCACAATGGTCAACAGTGGCACAGGGTGCTGGGTGGTGCTGGTATGAATATTTGCACAGGCCTTGTCTCTAGAGGAAGTCTCCAGTTTCCCATTCATGTTTCTATCTTAGCCACTTTTTCTAGTGATCACTGCTTTGCTCCCACTTTGCCTCTACCTTCCACCTAGGTCTATGAGGCTGACACAAAGAAAATATTAGGGTTGGAAAGAGAAGCAAGTTTGAGTCTTCATCCTTCATCAAGGATGTTTGACTCTGATCAAAACACTCATTAGTACATTGGCACATTCATCAGCAGTTATGGCAAAAGTTATCAAATACAGCTGCATGGGAATGGGTCTAAATTCCCATGCAGCTCCAAAGTTGAGTATCTCCAGTCTTACATATCAAGTAGTCTTAAAAACAGAAGAGAGAGAGCTCTTCCTTCCCCTTCTGCCCCTGAGAAGACTGACTCTTTATGACTCATGTATTTTCTCAACATTACCATACAAATTAGTTAACTAGCCTCCACCCATTAGATGGTATCTTTGGAGTACATAGATAGTCTCTTAGATTGTACTTTTTCATGTGTAGTGAGTTACTGTCCTGACAGCTGTCATTTGATTTCTAGTGGAAAAGTTTACATAGTTCTTTCAATGCTGAGGAAAGAAAAAAAAACTGGGGAGGGAGCTGTTGATAAAAATATGTCTAAAATATATCTGGAATCTGTTTCTTATTCAATTGCCATGGGTCCTTGGTCACACGATCATTAGCTTTCCATATCCATAATGTTTCTTCTTCTTGTTTGCTCTTGTTCCCCTTTAATTCTTTTGCTGTAGAATGAGCAGGGAGATTTTTTCAAAAACATCAATCATGAAACACCACATTAACAAAAAGAATAAGAAATATATAATAACCTCAACAGATACAGAAAAAGCATTTGAGAAAATTTAACATTTTTAATGATACAAACTTACAAGAAAATGGGTATAGAAGGAAGGTACCTCAACAAAATAAAGGCTGTATATGATAAGCCCACATCATACTCAGTGGTGAAAAGCTGAAAGCTCCTCCTCTAGCATGAAAAACAAGACAAGGAAGTCCACTCTTGCCCCTTTTATTCAACATGGTATTGGAAGTTCTAGCCGGAGCAATAAGGCAAGAAAAAGAAATAAGCCATCTAAGTTGGAAGGAAGAATTAAAACTGTCATTATCTGCAGGTGTCATAATTTTATACAAAGAAAACCTTAAATATTCTACCCCAAAACACTGTTAGAACTAATAAATAAATTCAGTGTGAGTTGCAGGATGCAAAATCAACATATAAAAATTCATTGCATTTCTATACACTAATAATGAACTAGCATGTAAGATCTATAAAATCTGGAATCTTCTTCCCCTAGTATCTAGAAAGTGCTGAAATATAATGGGTTTACTATAAATATCTGTTTAATTATTTAATAAATGAATCATTTTGATATAAAGACAAAACAATAAAATGAATCTCAGCAGTTGGTACAGTTTCTGCTACTTGTTATTTGCTTGAGCATTATTAATCTTTTCTGTTTCATTGACTTCTCCTACTTTATTTCACAAGGCTTGAGTTCCCCTAAGACAGCGACATATTGAATTTATCTTTTATTCCCCATGTCTGACATACTGTCTGGCACAAGGAAGTCAGGGGATTTTGTTTAAAAAAAAAGAAAAAAAATGATGAAATGAATGAATGAATGATGAGACTCTTAAGTAAATGGACATTAGATTAGGGCAAAAGACATTCTAGAGAACAAGGATTAAATTCATCAACAAAGTCTAAAAATCTTGGAGGTGAATTTACAAAAGGTTTGTAGGATCTGTGAAGATATAAACTCTAAGTATTTTTTTTTGAATCCCTATTAACTTCCTAGCACAGAGGACAGTTCCTGGACTCTGTGTGTGTGTGTGTGTGTGTGTGTGTGTGTGTGTGTGTTAAGGAAGGCAACAACAGTATGGGAATTATATTGTCATAGGACCTAGACTGACCAACTAATTATTTTGACACCTACCTTGTTGGCAGAGAGTGACCAGTGAACATTTTTTATTTTACTGATATAGGTGAGTTAATTTAGGATGCTGGAGCAGAGTTGGATGTAAGAGTTTGTTGTCGGGTCTCATAAAATCTAATCTGTCATGGTGCCCATTTCTGGAAGCTTTGCTAGTGCTTGCATTTGTCCTATTATGTTGCATTTGGGAAAAGTATCCTTTGTGTCAAAAGATTGAAAAGAATTGACTACTTTATATCAGAAAGGAGAAACTAACCTAAAATATTTACAGATGGTATGGTGCCTTTCACTTGGTCATTTATCATATTTTTAGGTTTATCAGATTTATTGGATTATAAAACTGAAACCCATTATAGGAAAAATACTGGTACTGCTGATGTGTCTGTCTTCCCCATTTTTAAATGCTGGAAATTGGAACTTAATATCAGAAGGTTAAAAGTACTAGTTTTAGGGACTCTTAAAGGATGAGTGAGGTTATCCATTTAGCTCACGGGAAACATCAGAATAGGTCATTTGGAGATATGCTGTTGTCTGCAAGGGAAGATGACTTGGAGAAGTAGAATTTAAAACCTGAATCTAACTGGTTTTGCTTTTGAAAGTAGACGTTAATGTTGCAAAATAGGCTCTCCATGATGATTATGGCCACATATAAGATTTCTGCTTATCAAACATTTGAAGCTGGTGACCCATTTCTATAAAAGATTCCCTGCTTTTCCAAGCCAAATTATAGACCTTATTTCCACTGTAGGACTTAGATATGGCAAGGATTTCTCTATTCAAGGTAGTTTCTCTGTGGCTGGTTTTACTTTCCATAAGCAAGATCTGACCATATGATATTGGGGTTCATTGCATAAGAAACAAAAAGAATGTGTGTATTCTCAGTCTGGGGGTGGAAAGGACAGCTTAAGAAAATGGATAGTGCTGCTTTATGTTTGTTATAGCATTTAGTTAGCCTTCAGGGGAAGATGCCAGGGGCTGGTAGGCAGACATGGATTCTCAAGGGTTCAAACTAAACTTCGGGCTTCTAGCTTCTTCAATATCAGGTCTCCCCCTGGTACTTCTGAGACTTGCCAGAAATTCCAGTTTTGTCCTGAATGAGTATGAAAACAACAGATAAAACAGGAAGGTTAAATACATTGTAAAAAATATTGGGATAAATCACATAGTCCTGCTTCTTTCAGCATCTTTTAATGGGGGCATGTCCACCTTAGATAGTTGGCATCGAATACACCTAATTATATTTTCAAAAAGCGAGATGTTGCTATGTGTTTTCAGAAGAAACTGTTCCCAGGTCTGTCTTATTTTTGGCAAACATCCCATGCTTTCTTTTTCTTTTACAAAGATTAGTAAAAGTGAATGTTTGAAGAATTCAAGAAGTCTTGTATTAAACAACCATGTTTATTTAATTTTATTTAATTTGGTCCTTTCCAAAGTTATTTGACTATGGAACACTACTTTTTTTGTGTGAAACATCTGTTAACATTTAGCCAATTACTAATGCTCTATGAAACCCATATGGGAAATGATGACCTACATAATAATCATATTGTGAATGGAAATGTATTTATTGACAAACACCCTTGTGGCTATGATGTGAGAATAAAAACATTTTCTTGTGGCTTAGCTTTGTGAGCAACATAAGACTTAGGTACCTACTCATTTTAAATGATGTATGGAGAGTACCTGGTTGAGTGCTCTACTCTTAGTAGTTACTTCATAAGTGTTAACCACTGTCAAATCAGTAAATTTGCATTGAGAAATCAATACCTTCTGATGCTGGTATAAATCAAATACTTCTCTTTCGTAATGGAATATAAGGCCTGCGGGGGGTCTGATATTTTTATCCAAACACGAGAGTCCTGCAGTCTTGAATCTGTATCTATCAATTCTCCTTAACAGAAGTGAATGTTTCCTGTAGTACCAGTAGTATCTCCAGAGAATATTATTGCAATCTAACTCTGGTAACATTCTCATTCATGTTCTCTTGCACGTGCGGCCTACGGTATGCAATGATGTTATCTTAGAATTATAGCATTATCTTTAGTCCTGCAACAATGTGAGTACTTCTGGTGATGGTGATCACAGTAAGAGGCGGTGCTGACATCCTATCTAAGTGAACATCTAGGAGCACAGACCTCGTGGACTTTTCATTTCCACTTCGTCTCTTAAAAGTTGGCAGCCTCCCTGGCAGATGGAGCCAGCCTCTTCACCGCAGAGGACTGAAAAGATTCACTGGTTTGTAAAACGCAGGGTAACTAGGAACTGCACTCAGATACTGCTTCTTTCCCTGACACCTCAGCCTGAAAACAAAACAAAACAAAAAGCAGGCAAGAATAGAAGCAGTATTCTTAGCTGAGCCAGCAGGATATGAATGCTGTATTACCAGCTGCTCCCTGAGCCACACAGTTGAGCAGATCTGCAGACTTCAAGCTGCCCCGCATCCTCAAGGGAGAAAATCCGCGAGTACTTCCCCAGCAGGAAGGACGCACTCACCCAAGCTGACTCTTCTAGCAGAAGAAAAGGCTCCTTTCTAGTCTTCAAAGAGTGGAAGCCACTAAGACGTGGACAGTAAAAATGTCCTTGGGCACATCAGAATAGTAACAGATTCTTCTATTTGTAGCATCCTTTTGTGCATGGACTATTTCCCTGTACATGACCTGGGTCTTTGGCAAACCTGTGAAGATTATTTGGCAGATACAAAAATCAGACTCTGGGAAACAAAGCGATTTGACTGAGGAGTTTGACCTTGCGTCATTAGCCTCAAAGTCCCAGATAAGAAACAAGAGTCAGTAAATAAGGTTGTCAGACTTTTTTTTTCCCCAGAAATTACCTGTTCATCATATTTTCAGGCCTTTGCCTTTCTCTCTCTACCCCCAAAGATGGGGATTCTGCAAGATTTGGAGCTCAGGGAAATCAAACAACGCGGAGGCTTGTGAAGTATCTTATGGGTGGTGCTTTCTAAATGTTAGCATGTGTACAAATAACTCAGGGGTCCAGGGAGCAGCCTAAGAATGTGCATTTCTAGAAAGATCCCAGGTGGTGGTTGGCAATGCTGCAGGTCTGTGGTCCATTATTTGAGTCATAAGATCCTAAAAGATTCTGATGCAGGTGAACGAGAATCCACACAGGCAGGAAAACTATGCCAATAATTTGCCAACCTGCCAAGTATTTGGTAAGTTCAGTAACTGCAATAACACTTGTACGTAGTATGCTTTTTTAGGCTGAGAAGAATAATAAGAATGTAGAATTATAGGTAAGCAGGGACAACTTTCAGAGAAGAAAATAACTATGGAAGCTTAATTTGGAATTTGTGTTCATTTTCTTCTTTCAGGATTACCAGTTTTGGTTTAAACACATCATGAAAATTGCATAGGAATCAAGAGTGGCAGGGCATGACTGAAATTATTGACAGTGATAGTTTTTTCTTTTATTCTTAAAAAGCAAAAGCAAATGTGTACGCTGTTGATGAGCAGATACTGTCAGAATACAGGTTTCACAACAAGTTATTTCATACATTTCACGATTCCTGTTTGTTTTCTGAAAGTTTACATTCGTCCCCTGCTCTAAGATGCTGGGGTATTATTCGGGGATGTTGGCGTGTTTTATTGGTGCCCCAAGAGGAGAGGACACAATGTGACCTTCTGAAGAATCCCCCACCATCCCGACACCCACCCGCTTCTTCTCAGTGCAATTTCTTATCTTCGGAGGCAATTGAGATATAGACTTGACATCCCATTATGTTTCTAATTTGAAATCTCAAGGAGTTTCGGGTAAAGGTGGGCAGCTTGCCACAGGTTAGAAAGTGCTTTGAGGAATATTTATGAAGATAGGCTTTATTATAATACTTCTCTCTCTACTGCCATAGGAAAAAAAATGGTGCCAGCCCTGATTTTGGTCTCCTTGCAGTGTGTTTAGATGTTGAAGAAGTAGAAGTATTGAATTTTAAAACTATTCTAGAGTATTGATCATATAGATAATGAGAATGGCAGTATAGGGAGGCTTCGTGTTTGTGTGTTCATGGGCATGTTTCATTGGACTTTTTAAAATATTTCCACCACGTCTCTAGTGTCAGAATTATAGTATAGCCTCTAAATCACTTAGTTTTTTTAAAAACATTGATACCTACAACATTCTTTTTGTAACTAAAATTAAGTGATTTCTGTTGGTATTGCAGTCTAATGACAGCAGCATCACTTCTCCTACTCAAGAAACTATTGCTTTAATCCTTCTCTCCTAAACTTGTCATCTTCTCCTCTTGCTCATTTCTACAGTTTGTCCCACCAATTCACACTAACATGTCAATGACTGATATAGGTCATTGGGTCATCTCTCCCAGGGAAACTTGTATTTTGATGTATGAGTAGAATATTTGCTAATAATTCTCTGCCTGATATGGCATTCAGACTTCAGAAAAGATGCAGCTGGGGAGGTAGTTTTCCTTCTTTTGAGTAAAGTGGGAATCCTGAAATCATACTATAAATACAGATTTATTGAATCAAGCTTGCTTTTAAAAAAATTGGAACTATTACTTGCTGTTTTCATTATTTTTATCTCAAAGATTTCTAAGCTCCCAAATCACCAAATAGAAGCATTTATGTGTAATGAACTAATTTAGCCTCACTTGTCCTGCTGATTACTACCATTCCGGCCAATGGTCCCTCTGGGGGAAATGAGTCACTTTTGCATTGTTCTTCTAGATTTCATGCTCCTGGACCTAACCACTAGATGTCCCTATAATTACGTGGTGGATGAAATCAGAGAGCATGGACCACCACAGAAACAAATGTGGGCATAAAAGACTTATCCCTAGACTCCAAATACCTATTTTTATTAAAGTGGCATGCTCTTAAATAAACATAAGGTAGTGCAACTAAACATTGAGTTATTTGGCTATGTTCATGTGTTTATGTGACCTAATATAAATGGAACTTGGTCCTTCAGTTCTCAAGAGAAGATGTAGTAAAATCCTGTGTTTCACCTAGGCACGTGTGTGTGTGAGTATCCATGTGCCTGCACACGACACACAAACACATTCAGAAACCTTGCAGATAGATGGAGAGGCAAAGTAAACAGTCTAAAGCTTCACCACCCTGTGGTTATATAACAGCATGTGGATTACCAGCTTCTCTTTCAAAATGGAACAGACAATGACCGAGGGTAAATTTGTCCTGAGATCTCTGAATACAGCTGCCCTCACATTGTACCACTTTTGTGGACTAGTCAGACTCAGAGAACCCTTTTCCTCCCTCCCTCCCATCCTTCCTTCCTTTCTCTTTCTTTCTTCTCTCCAATTCTCCTTCCGTCTTCTCTCTCTCTTTCTCTCTGTTTCTTTCAAAATTGACTTTAATTCAGAAAGTATCTGAAATTATGTAACTATTAACACTTTTCCCTTTGCACATGATGTTGGAAACTATAAATGAATACCCGATTCTGTCTTGGTCATCTTGTTCACCGTAGTGCTTAAACAGTGCCTCACATAGTAGATCTGCAATAAATGTTGAATGGTGAATGGATGTAGAGGACAATGTGTTTCTGCAGTAGGAATGCAAAAATTCAAATGAGCTGTACAATAATATAAACAAGTAATTAAATATATAATATATAAATGTGTTAATGAATACTTTAATTTTTGAGAAATGATTTTATTAATTTTTTAAGTAATTCAGATTTATCTGACGTTTATTCTCTGATTAATAAAATATGTGCTACAACCATTCATTACACTTGAAAAATATTGTGTATGAATCAACCAATGGGTACATGCTGCTCATATGAATTCCTATATGATTTCTATAGTCGTGAGGGAAAGGAAATATGGTGACGACAACTAGCCAGCAAGTGCCCTTAATGACCTATACAAATATAGGTGCACTGAAAATGTTGGAAAACAATGTCTTTATCAATTAGCTTAATATTTTTTTTTGGTAATTTATGAGCAAGTCCTTTCCTCCCCAAATTATGTGGAAGATAAATGGAGCCCTGTTTTTGTCCAGCATAAATGATGACAGATTCCACGTGAGCAAGGAGAGAAAAAACCTCTTCTGTTTATCCACAGAGTCTTTTCTATTGGCCATACCCTGTGTATTTGGTCAGTAGCTCAGGATGTCACCATGATCTCCTTTGAATTCCTGAAATATAGCCATGGCCTGCGGGCAAGTACAATAGTCTAAGAATTGGCACACAGCTGTCTGAGTTCATTCTTAAGCTACAGTTTCCTTTGACCAAACAAATGCAGTAGAAGTGATGTTCTGGGATTTTTAAGCTCAGCCTTAAAGAAAACTAGGAGATTCTACTTTCTCTTGGGCTGGACAATCAAATGGCTAGATACCAGGTGTCACCCAAGAAGATGTCAGACAGGTCATCATGGACATTTCAGCCCCAGCAGAGCTCCCAGCTCACTCTAGTCATATGAATAATTCCAGTCAGTATAATGGGAAGCAAAGAACTTCCTGGATGAACTCTGCCAGAAATCCTGACCTAGAGAACCTTGGGAGATGATTGTTTTTGAAGCCACCACATTTCAATGTGGTTTGTTATATAACAACGGATAACTGAACTGTATAGCTCATATAAAAACAGAGCAGGGAGAGGGTAGGAACATATACAGCAAGCCTGCTAGTTTTGCTAGGAATATAACTCTTGCTTCATCACAGCATCTTTGCAAGCACAGTGTGGGCTCCGAAAACAGCCAAAGGAAACGTGAACATCTAACTGTCAGTTTGCTGCCATGGCCCTAAAATATAAGGCTACTTTGGGGATCATATGTATGGTGATGTTTTAGCATGGAACTGAGCTGGCAGAATGAATTCCAGGTGTAGATGCTGTCAGCTCCAGAAAACAGCGGGCAAGTAATAGCTTTAGTTCTCAGTTTGAGTTCAGGATGCCAATTTATGGAAGCAGCCTGAGAAGTCACCAGGGGACACGAGGCATCAAATTCTATGGTCTGTGTCCAGGCACCGAAGAATATGAAGTAGAAAAAGGAGACAAGGTAGGTAAGGGGCAGAGATCTGGGAAGAAGTCCCCTAGTGCGTTCTGACTGCATTCTGTGTGATGCTGTGTTCTTTGCATGGCTCTCATGGCTGCCCTGAAGGAACCATTGGTAGCTTTGCCCTTGCTATGTAAGGTACACATTTCCACAAAGTAGCCCTCGATTCCCAAATTATGGAGCCATAAATCTATTAAGATATAATTTAAAACAATGTTCAGTTTTAGACTAGTATTTCCAATTCAGAAGCTTTTTAAAAAATGTGATTGCATTCTGAAGGCTTGAAAAGCTAAAAAATGGAGGGAAATTGGGCTCCAACTGAAGGACAGTCTCTCCCTTGCTCACCTCTCTGATGGCTCGTCTGATAGAATAGCTGCCTGCAATCCACGTACCATTCTTTTTAGATGGACCTTCTCGACGTGAGCACATCCCCCCTCCTGACAGCTCAGCTCCCCCATTTATGAAACTGGAGTAGACATCCCTTCCTCATAATGCTGGCATGTAAATTAAATGATTAGTAATTTGTTACACACTTAAAAAAGGCTAAATATTGTTATTATTTCAAGGGTAATTTACTTCTGATTCATTTTCAATTATTTCATCAAAACATCATTCAGTAAGAGTCGTTTGACATGTCAAATGCCTATGGGCCTTTCCTATAAGACCTTTGTTATTAAAATTTGCTGGAGGCCTTGCCACCTGGAGCTCATTCTGCACCCGAATGGTTTGCAGTAGTGTAAGTCTCACTACTGGGCCAGAGACTTAGGAAATGAAACCCAGAGCAGTGGTTCATCCCTGCACTTGTCTACAGTAGTCCCTTACCAGGAAATAAAATATGGACCAAGGCCAGGCCCAGGTAACAACATGATCTAATTTGGTATTGGCTCTTCTCCCCGACCTTTGCATCATGCTGAGAACTGCCGCTTCCTCGGATTCAGGTGCCCGATTCAATCTTTCTGGAATTTACATGCAGCTATATGTCATATTGGAAAGTAGATCCAATACCCTGATTTCCTTAATAAAATTAATCACAATGACTCCCAAACAATATATTTTTCAAAGTTTTCAAAGTACTTCTTAAAGCAGAGTGGCCTGAATAGTTAGTCCTTAAAAGGCACGGATTGTCACCTGAAGCAGTGATAAGTGTGAAACCTCTTTGAAGTCTAGCTAGACTTAAAAAAGTCACATAAATGTTGATTTTTATCAATTCTATATTTCTATTTATTTCAGTCTAAAATTAATATTTAGCCCTGGCTGGTGTGCTCAATGGGTTGAGTGCCAACCTGCAACACAAAGGATCACCAGTTCGATTCCCAGTCAGGACAGATGCCTGGGTTGCAGGCCAGGTCCTTAGCAGGGGGCACGCGGGAAGCAACCAGACACTGATGTTTCTCTCCCACTCTTTCTCCTTCCCTTCCCTTTTCTCTAAAAATAAATTTAAAATATATTTAAAAATATTATTCACAATTCTACCATAAAGGAATGAACACTTTAACTTTAAAAAATATTAAAATAAATATTTAAAATGATGTCTTCATTAGATTATATGTGTTCTTCTCATTTCCATTCTTAATTACTGGTTTTAGAATATTTGTCATATTTAGCTACTGTCTTTATAAATCTCCAAACATGCTCCGAGAATATCATCCACCCCATATGGGAATGTGTGATGTTAAAGTGTCACGAGCCTGAAAGGCTTCTTTTAAGATCGAGGATTAGCTTTCTTTGTGGTTGTAGATTAAGAAGAAGGCTGTTTGCATTGCTACCTGGCCATTGTGTAAGCACCTAAAATAAACACATCTCAAACCCAAACTGATAACTTTACCTAAGTCCCCCATTTGGTTTTGCTTTTGTAACCCCATCTTGGTATATGGTCATTACCCCAAATAAGCTGCAAACTAACTGGGAGTCATCCTGAACTCCGCCCTTACCCTTGTGTCAGATTTAGGCAGTGCCATGGATCTACTGGTTTTTTTACCTTATTTTAAATCCATTCTATAGAAATACATTCCTTATTGTCCTGTATTACTTGAAGGACTTTCAGTTGTAAGAAAGAAAACTCAACCCAGAGAGCACTTAATATTATGGAAACTTAGTGCTTCAAATAAGTGAAAAAACTGCAGGTGGTAAGGGGTTCAAATAAAGTGTGTTTCACTAACTTAATGATATTGTCAAAACCCAGCTTACTTATGTCTCTATTTCCCCCTTCTGTGACACTATTTTCTGCCTGTCTTCCCTTGTGTCCTGCCATTTCCATCACTTAGTCCTTTGAACTAAACTGTGGGCTTTCAGGGACACAGATGGCCTCAGTAAATTTTGAGCCTCACCTCCCCACCCTGGGACTTTCTCACATGCATCTTTTTTGAAGGCCTTCAGTAGATGTGCCCCTGGCAGATCTCCCCACCAGTCTCATGGAGAACAACGGGGCCATAAGGCCTTTCCTCAGCCACCACTGGGAAAAGGTCTGGATTATCATAGTTGGTTTAGGTCAGTCATGATTTGCCCGTGGAGCTTGGAAGAGCTTAGTCTCCTCTGCAGACAAAGGCCATCGGCTCTCTGAACAAAATCAGAATCCAGTTAGTGTGGGCGAGATAGGATGATGGCTACAGAGTAGATGGATAACCTTGACCTCTTCCTCCAACTTTTCAGTTATTTCTCTACTCTAGGGAACAGAATACTGTACCCACCTTCTCATGGAGGGCATTCTCTTCTTTTCACTGCCTTGCTACATTTGATTACTGTTGATTTCATTACCTTTGCTTAAATATCTTTATGAGGTTGCAGATTTTGGCATATTTATTTCATGAACAACACGAAACTCAGATGCAAAGAGGGATAAGAATGTTTTGCATAGTGGGCCAGGTATCAGTCTCACTCTACTTGCCTTACACCTTGGAACTCGCTCCTGCTTAGTTAAAACTGCAGGATGATCGACCGTGATGCTTGTTCCACCTTTGCAATTCATTTTCCCCAGTGTTAAGAATGGAGACTTGGCTGATGACAGATTCTTGGTGGATCCCTGCCGATGTCTGAATTGCTGGAACAACGGCAGCCATGCAATGTCTTTTTGGTCTACATAAATGTGGGATGTGGAAGAAGAGAAGGAACATTTTTCTTTTGCTTCCAGAAATCTCACTTGACATTGAGCAAGAGACATTTGTTAGAATGTCAGTTTGATAAAACTGATTGCAGGAGTCACCCAGCATTTGCTACTGAGCTATAACAATGGTTAAGAGCCAAAATTACTCTGGGCAGGTTGAAAGAAAAAAAAATGTTATCAGAACATTTGGGCAAAATGCCTCCAAGCAAGTAGCCATGCTTCTTCTAGCTCCCTGTTCAATTACAGCTTCCCTGATACACTCCCACTGAATCTGAACTTGGATTAGCAGCGAAGTTTCCAACAGTTGTCAAAGCAGATGGGAGTGTAGCAGTGTGTGTCAGAGAGACAAGGGGTGCAGGCTGAGGAACCGTCTTCAAATATAGAAGTCATAAAGCCTAGGAGTGGGGATTTATATCTGGATATCATTATAATAAGTATTAATGATAATAATTAAAACAGCAGACACTTGTATTGAACTTACTATAAACTACTGGCTGTTCTAAGAGCTTTACATATAGGAGCTCATTTCATAATTCTAATCCTACAGAACAGGAATATTATTCTGTCTTGTTGACTCATGAAGGCATTGTGGCACAGGGGGAAAGAAACTTGGCCAAAGTCATAATGGAATTTGAACAGAAATATATATTCTAGAATATTTTTCTTAGCTATTACATTATATTATCTCCTAATATATCTTATGTATTTATGTACTTTATAGTGTTACTGTAACAAAAAGGCTAATATTGACGGAGAGCTTATTGTGTTTTGGTACTATTTGGGGATCTTGTTATTATCTAAGTGACCCTATGGGGCAGATATAATTATTAAGTTTTTAGAGAGTCTCTTGAACTAAGAAACTGAGGAAGAGAAATGTTAATCTGCTTGTAATTAGGAGGCCAAGATTAATAGCCATGAAATCTGACTCTAGAGCCTGCATTTCATTGTAGTTTAATATAGTATGTTATATATATATATATATATATATATATATATATACATATATATGCATTTTTGATAAGATAAATAACCAACCACATTTAAAAATTGGTATTTTTGTTTGGGGAAAGTGAATACCATTAGCAATATACTTTGTTCTTCCATATGTTTGTTCCCTCATTGATTGAGAGCCATTTCTAACATAACATTTTTTATGTACAGCAACTTTACTGGGTGCTGTTTATAGAAAGGTGAAAAATCACATAGCCCTTCCTCTCTAAAAGCCTTGCAGTTGGGAGAAAAAAGCACTCCATAGACTCACACGACTTCCGCTACCATGGCCGCTCAGTGCAACCACATCTGGCTATCTGCTCAGAGGACTGAGCAGGCCACCTGGGGGCACGTGTTCCCTGTGTTTGGGGAAGAGTGAGGAGGAATGAAGAAGACATTCAAAAGAGGAATCCTGTGGAGCACTTGGAAGGTCTTAAGAAGAGTGGTTTTACTGCTGTTTCGAGGTTCTGTTATTCCAAAATGCCTCCTCAAAAACTGTCTAACGCTGATCTTCAGAAACTCAGTCCTGTCCACGGAGGGGATGTTTCCTGAGAGGAGAGAGCCACTCTGCACCCTTGGAGGCTGACAGCATTCCTGACTTCCTGTGCCTTTCGTCAAAAGCTGAGTCCCTGTCAGGTTCAAAGTTTCTGTGTTTAGTTTCTTTCTTGTGGAGTGATGCAAAAACTCATTCAGGCCACTTTAAGGTTGAGGGGTTTTTATAAGGACACAAAGGACCGGGGCAATGGGAGAGTATGACAGGAAAGTGGACTCGGAAGCTGGAAGGCTTGGGTTTGAATTCTGGCTCCCTGAAGCTGGCAAAAACTACTTTTCCTCTTTGGGTCTCAATTTTCTCATGTGTTAAATGCGAAAAACAATAGTCATGAGGTCATCACAAGTTTTCTGGTGATGATTACATGAAAGTGTTGGAAGAGAAGCACTGGGTGAGTCCTCTGGACGAGGGAGCTTTTATTGTCATCAGCAATTTGAAGCTCTGGCCTTAGTTACACTCTCTGGCTGTCATCCTCGTGGCCTTTCTGATTTTCCCTGTGATCTCTGCTTGGCGACTGGTCTCATGTTTCAGAATTTCAGTGCAGACAGGGCCGCCCATGGAACTCAACCCTGTCCTGTGCATCTTTCCATTTCGAGGTCTCACTGCCATGATTCCAGTCTCTCCTCGTTTCTTGGTCTAAATTCCGGAGACAGAGAATCACCTGGTTCACATCACTTTCTTAAGATCTTAAGGGTGTTTTTATCTGGCATCTGTGCTTGGTCCAGTGGCTATGTCATGGGTTGGTATCTTTGTTTGGGCAGCTCTAATTAAATACTGCAGACTTCAAGGCTTAATAAATATCAGAAATCTATTTCTCACAGTTCTGAAGGTTGCAAGTCTGAGACCAAGGTGCCAGCATGATCATATTTTAGTGAAGATCCTCTTCTAGGTTGGAGACTGCGAACTTATTGCTATGTCCTCAGAGGGTAGAAGGGACAAGGGAGCTCTGTAGATTTTCTTTTATGAAAACACACTGCTCCCATTCACGAGGGCTTCGTCCTCATGACCTATGCATCTCCCAAAGGCCCATCTCCTAGCATCATCACATCGAGAGTTAAAATTTGAACATACGAATTTGCCTGGATATAACATTCAGACCACAGCAGTTGGAGTTATTTAGGCCTGTTCGTTTGTTCATGTGGGCTTGTATGGGTCACTGTCCCTCAGAAGGGATCATTTTGAGACATGACTTGACTGATTTAAATATAGTAAAATGGCAGAGCATGAGGCCAGGAAGTATGTGTCTAGTAACATCATACAGTGAATTGTCATTCCATTTATATATTCCTCATTTCATTATTACAACACCTCAATTCTTTCTTTATGCTAAATCTGGTTCATCTTTGTAACTCCTGAGGCAAGTATAATACTGAATGTATTGGGTATTTAAGTACTTATTATGTGTTTAATAAATATTTGGTAAATGAAAGAAAGAATAAATATCATGAATCCTCTCTGTTTTTATTTGTAAAATAATGTTTAAAATTAATATACTACTTACAACTAAATCATTTCAATAATTTAACTCTAGACTCTATATTATTATTTTAATTTATGCTGTATTATTTAATGTTGTCAGTGATCCCCTGAGCTAGAATTTATTGTCCCCATTTAACATATGAGAAAACTGAGCCCTAAAAAATAATTTAGCTAGATCAAGATGACTACTAAATGGTAATCGGGCATTTAAATCCCTGTTTGTTTCATTTAAGAGCTTATGTTTTTCAAGCTATGTTATTTTATGGTGGTAGTTTATGGTGTTGATTTCTGACCCACTCCTCTAGCTGTCAAGATCTCTTTGAATGTTTATTCTAGCATTCATCATATTATCTCTCTACCTGTTTGTCACGGACAAATTCACACGGTACTCATTCTGTTTGATATTACAAGGTCAAATATAGAACCCAATGACTCAAGTATAGAGTCCTTCTTGAAGATTGGTGCCAAAATAATTAGTCAATTTTCTCTTGGTGCAGTGTTCAGATAGTTACCGGCCCACTTAATGGTACTGTCAATCAGCTCAGTTCTTCATCTGGACTTGAAGAAGGTCAGGAGAGATTCTGTTAATGCTGTAAGGAAGTGAATTCACACTCACACACCTATTCCCTTATAACTGTCTCCCAGCCATTACTTGCCTGTATGATACATCTGTTCCTCATCACCTTGTTTTAAATGATGACCCAATATTTCCTACCAATGGCTGGTTTTATAAGGAGGACAATAATAAACCTTCACAAGGAGGTTTTTGTAAAAACCTCTGTTTCAACAAAGTTCTCATCATTGGAAATTTTGCATCCTTTCCCTGCCTTTGAGCTTAGTGTTTATTCATTGAGCTGGAGCTCCAGCTCTATTGCAGAAAGAGCAGAAGGAAGGGCCTCACTGCAAATTTATGTCCGACTCTGAGGGCATACACATTTGTTTCTCCTGTTTTACCATTTGAAAAGCACTGGACTCATTGGATCCAGACTCTAACCACATATACTAGCAAGGCAAGACTAAGGGAACAATGTTCTGACTTTGATTTCAGAGAGACTTCTAATTTAATACAGAAATGGGGAACAAAAATGCCAGGCTTCTAAAAAATATTGTTTATCATATCTTTGGAGGAGGGCATTTTCTTTTATTTAAGTATTTCTTATGTTTATAAAGAAGATCATGGATTGGGCTAACATGTGGAGACAGAATAATGACATATTCTTTTATAGACTACAAAGACTGAATGATCATAGGTGAAGTTATACTTGGTTTATCAGTGGTTAGTAACCTTTTAATAAGTCATGATGAAATCATGAAAACTTTGAGAATACAGGCAGTAACACTATCCCCAGAAACTTCCCATAAGTAAAACACATATATACATCTATGGATAATATGTGTAATTTCAAAGTTTCCAAAAGTCAATGAAGCCTACTATTGGAAACCAGGTCAAAGACCCTTAGGTAAATAGTATTTAAGAAGAGATATAAGTTGAATTTCTTTTTGAAGTTGTTAAGATTAAGTAAATTATAAAACTGTGTGATAAACGTAGATGTTATAGAACTCTTGGTTGGTAAGATTGTCTCTGGGAATGACTTTATTTGCAAAACAGTTATAAAATGTGTGTGTATTTTCAGATTTTGTTGCTGAAAAATAGATCTGAAAGGTTGGCCTGCTTCCCCACATTTCTGAAGAATGCAATATGTATGTCTCAGGGGAGAACAGATCAGCTTTCAGATACGTCTATAATTCTTGGGAAAGGTGCCTTCTCTAACATGGTCGTGTTGGATTTTCTACCTAGTTTGGGACAGGAACAAGGGTGAAAATTAATTAGGGTAGAACTTTTGAACTAGCCAAATAATTTTTTGATAGAATATAAGAAATATCTGTGATATAGGTAGATATTAGATAGAGCAACAGCAGCAATGGAAAAGAAAAGGTCGGAAGTAAGCCATATTAATGTATACTGTGTGTAGAAAATGAGCATTTGGGATACTTTCTTATAGGCAAACAAAATATTTTATGTGGAGGCAGTGAAGGGTGAGAGAAATTGGTAAAGATAGCCGAAAGGTAAAACCATCCAGGTACAACATACTGAACAAGTGCTGCGGATGTAAGGTAGAGCACGGTGACAGGAGTCAACAATCTGGTTTTGCCTATTTGAAAGTTGCTAAGGAGGTAGGTGTTAAAAGTACTCATCACACAAAAGAAATTGCAGCTCTGTGAGGTGATTAATGTTAATTAACCTGCTGTGGTATAATCATTTTTTAAATATGTACATATATCAAATCACTATTTATGTGGGTTCCTACAATGTTAATTGTCAATTATATCTCAATAAAACTAAGAAAAAAGTAGAAATCTAGTACTGACTTGCCTAAGAATAGTTGGTATTTATGGTAAAGCTAGATAATTGGAAAATAAAGAAGCTGGATATTTGTAAAGCCCAAACAATAAATTCCATTTGAAAACAAATGGAAGACTTTTAGGGCTGGAAATGTAAATGTCAAGTTCTCATTTCTAGGGGCCTGTGCTCATTGGCTGATCTGCATTATAGCGAGGGACAACTGAGAAAATAAGCTCAGGGATATGTCAAAGTCTTACGTAGTGTTCCTAGTAAGGAACTTGCTCTTTCGAGAGTTACTGAGTGTACTCAGGAGCATAGAAGGGAGACACTGCCATAGCCTGCATTCAGGCACCGCTCTGCTTCTCAGTCGAGGCCCCTAGAAAAAAGGGAGCTCTTTGTTTACAATCAGCAGTTGACCTTTTTCTTAGGTCAGTCAGTTTCAAACATATGCACACGGTTGTCCCTCAAGGCCCTGAGGCTGATTGGCAGACCACATTTTTTTTCCTAGTCATTGCTGGAACGGTCCCTAGTATTCTGAAGCCATAACTTAACTTAGTGTTTTCCTTTTATGTCCTGTATGTGGCATTAAGAGTTGTCGCTGAGTGGTTCCTGTGATTGTTGGCTTTGCAGAAACAGTCAATAGTATTGGCGGC
The DNA here is from genome assembly GCA_004027735.1 of Carollia perspicillata. Classification (NCBI taxonomy): domain Eukaryota; kingdom Metazoa; phylum Chordata; class Mammalia; order Chiroptera; family Phyllostomidae; genus Carollia; species Carollia perspicillata. Next base: position 15,115 of record PVKM010002662.1, on the reverse strand, counting down.
TTTTCCTCACAATTTCCCAGATAATTGTGCTATTTTAATTAGAGTGTAGATAGGCCTATAAATGAGTTGCTAGACTTTTACTCAGTCAGGAGCATCTATTTCTATTTTAATCCACTACTGATATTCTCTAAGGAAATGCCAAAATGCTTTCCATCTGGAATTAGGAATCCTTTATTTTTATTGGGGAAATCTGTGCTCCTGGAAAACTCTTTAATTTGTCTCGTTACTCAGTCGCCGTGGCCTGAAAGATGGAAAACTGAAACTGAAACACCTTAAATGATACCAGGGGTAGGAGGAAGAGCAGTTTAGAGTGAATTTAATATGTTCCCACAAAGAGTATGTTAAAATCAGAGGATAGAGCTGTTATGTAGTTGGGTATGTGTTAATATTCATACTCTCGTAAATAAGAGAGAACTGTTAGGCACATCATGGTTTTGGTTTTGACTTTAGCGAAGTCACTTGACATGTTGGTTTCAGAGCCAGGTGCCCTGACGTCATACCCACCCTCCTCCCATTGGGCACACTGTCCCCCAACCACGAGTTTCTGAGGAGAAAGAAGAAGTGACAGCAAGTACAGGAAGCAAAACGTGTGTTGCTTTGCATGGACTGGGTGTTAGTAGTTTATGCTACTTACATTGAAAAGCGGTTTGGGGTGGAGAAAGTCGGGAAGTTGAATTGAGAAAGCTTGATCTTTCTTATTTGCCTTTGCCACCCAAGCTTCGGGATTTTGTGCACTCACCCCTTGTTCTCAGTTTCCTCATTCACAATTCAGATTAATGATACAGTTTTTGGAGATAAATGATGTATTCTACTAACAGACCAGTTTTCTGGAGTACACTGTCTGATAGAGTCCCTGAAAGCAGGGTAGTTCCCTAAAAGTGGACACTGTTATTAGAGGGGGGGGGGGGTATTTTCCCAGATCCTTCTACTTACTCCTCTTCTCCTCCAAGGATCTAGATCGAGTAAATATACTCATAAATCAGAGAAATGGCACTAACAGCTTTACATAAGGATCTTGGGAAATGGAAAGACTGGAGAATATAATGGGGCTCCCTGTCCTTCTCCAATCCTAATTTTTAGGTCCAAGTGGTCAGAATCAGCCAGCTTGGGGGAGGGCAGACCCCTGGTTGGGGTTGTTGCTAATACCTACTACACGTAGATCCAGACAAATCAATGAAAAATAACCTTTCCCCATCATTTACAGTGCACAAGAGCGAACTCATGAACACTGTTTTTATCTTTTACCTTCCTCCAATCCTAGCAGGTTAAGCTAATGTAATGATAGTTTTTGCTGAAAGCAAATTCTGTATGTTACAGGGTTTGGAAACATTCATGAAACCCCAGAATATCAGAGTTGCGAGATAATTTAGAGATCATCCATTCCAGTGATTTTTCTTACTTAATTAGACATGGAATTGTTCACATCTCATAAAAATTTAGCATCTAAAATGAATTAAAATGCTGCTGCTCTTCGTGAACTAGAGAAGCTCAGAGCTCTTACCTCTCCCCATTGGGGATGCCCAGTACCTTCAGAGCATACTTTGAAAACCGTAGATCTATCCAAACAGTTCATTTCACACTTAGAGACTGAAACCATAAACAGATTAAATGATTTTTCAGGTCACAGAGTGAATTAATGGTTAAACTTGAATAAGGGTTTAAATCTTCTTACTCCCAATTTAAAACACTTTCCAATACAACCCAGTGTGCTCCTTTGTTCAGTTGTTCTGGGATTCCTCCTTGGATATTACTTTACTATGAAGAGGCAAACCTAAGGGCTTCTGCCCTTGCATTCCCCAGACTCTTCATCTTTGCTGTCTGCTGATCTCATCCATCAATAACTGCCTGGCACTCACAGGAGGGTAAACCTACGCAGGCTTTGTGGTAGGGAATCTCAGGGAAGAACCAGGGTGTGGAAAATATACTTTTGATTCACATGCCTTAAATGCTACTAGACCCACATCCTTCTGAAATGAAATCCCGCTAGTTATTTATGGGTGTCTTGTTTTCCTGTGAGCATCTTTTGCATGGAAAACAAGGCAAGAGTCATTTCCAGCAGATGCACTCTGTATGAAAAGAAGATTGCATCTAAATAGGCTACTTTTTCAAGTTTTAATTGGCCTAATTACTTCATGTTTGTAAAGTGCTTTGAAGAAGAAAGGTGCTGTATTAGTGCTGCTTGTTATTATTCAGCTCCCCCAGTGGCACGTGCTCGTTGCTCGTTTCTAAAATCGCCTCTCTTGAAGTGACCTAATAATCAAATTACCAGGGAAGATTTCTTCTTTTCAGTTTTTCTTTATCTTTTTTTCTTTTCTTAGAGCACCGTTAGTCAAACATAAGGAAAGTTGGGAGACTCATGATGGATGGCGCAACCTTCTGTTTTGACTAACTTGGCTTTCCTAGTATCTTTCTGGAGTCAAGGAGGTACTGGTTCTTTCCTCCCTGCCTTTCTCAAGAGGCCACATCTGCCAGCAGCACTTTCTGCTGGGAACCTCTCCAGAGACCAGGGATCCAGGGAGACTTGAAAGCACTGCAGTGCTCAGCAGTGGGGACCAGAAGGAAGTGAGCCGCCCTTATCCTTAGTCTCCATCTGCAGCAGCTCTGGGGGCTGCACAAAGGTGTCAGAACTTGTCGATGCTGCCGTTTGTGAAGGCAAATACCGAAGGGGTATTGCCTCCCTTTGACGTTAGACTCTTTTTCTCCACCCATAAAATAGAGCTTTCTTTTCCTCACCTCAGATATGGTAAAGAAATGACTCAATTTTCCAGAAAATGCTTTTGATGTTTAAATTAGATGAAAGAATAGCTAGTTTGTGTAGTGAGAAGAGTCTTGCCTATTTACCCCGCCCAATGTGATACAGTCAGTCCATCTTCAGAAACATAGGAAGTAATACATTTATCAATAGCTGTCATGCATTGAGAGCTTTCTCTGGTTCAAGCACTGTGAGAGGCATTGTTCCTACTTTCTCTGGTGAGAGGCATTGTTCCTACTTTCACAAGAAGCTTGGGCTGATTATACAAGTGCATGTAGCAAGTCTGAGAAGATGGGCACTTGCTCGAATCACATAGGGAGGAAGAGAAAGAGCCAGACACGGAGTCCAGAAGTGTCTGTCTGCCCAGCAGCAAAGCAAGCTTCTTCAGAGATAAGGCCTGAACATGCTGCAGGTATTGCTAGGAGGTCTCAAGTGAGATATCTCATTTAATTATTACTCTAACTTCAATACAATCTTTGTAAGTTTCTCACACATCTTAGTCTAGGAAACAAGCTCACAGATATCAGGTAGCATTATTCAAGTCACATATCTATTAAGTGGAAGCACCTCAAATTTAATGCAAATGCTATGCATTTTTTGCCTTTTAACTTAATCACAGTCGTCAGGGGCAACCCTGCACTTTACTTTGATGTCACGGATGTGTTTATTTTTGGACCAATGTTAGTTATGAAAATCCAAGGGTCATAATTACCAACCAGACCGAGTTGTCCAAGAAAGACTAAGAAACTGAAACATGGGTACACACATTACCTGTCTTGTTGATTAGATAACCAACCTTTCTAAACTCATATTCTGCTGAGGTTAATATCAAAGAGTTCTCCATCATCACATTGTTTCATTGAGATGATCTTTACTTTGTTATTTTTTATACATTTTATTTTAGTCTTTGATTTCTTTTGGTGTTGACTTTATTGGCATGACTTTGGTCAGCAAAATTATATAGATTTCAGGTGTATAATTCTACAATACATCATCTGTGTGTTGTTGTGTGGTGTGTCCACCACCCCAAGTCAAATCTGCTTTCATCACCATTTGTAATAATAATAATAATAATAACCACATCTATAATAAATAGCAACAGTTAACAAGGCTTATCATGTGTTCCAAGCACACATCATACTTTCATACTTTTGCTTTTCATACTTGTCATGAATTACCTAATTTAATCTTCAGAATAACTCCCATAGTTGGTGTCATCATTACCTTATTTTACCAAGAGGAGGCATAGTCAAGTTCCACTGAATGGGAGAAAACTGAATCTAAAGGTAAAACGGATTCCAGAGCAGTGGCCTTGGTGGAAGAAAACATCCTATTGAGAATGTCCAGACTTTCTTTCCAGAATCCTGTGTAATCCATTGTATTGGGTTGGCTAAAAAGTTTTATTTTTTCCATAAGATGGCTCTAGTAGCAGTTAGTTGTTTTTCACTTCATTTGAAGCAATTCTGTTAGATTGTATTGTGACAGCTGTCGCATCAGCATGCATTTTTTAAAAAAAATCAAAATCACTGAAATTTTGTGTAGCCATTTCCATATTGAAGACAGAAAAAAATAAACAAAATTTTTGGCATATTACCCTTTATTATTTCAAAAAAGATAAAAACACAACTGGAACACACAAAAAGAGTGGTGCAATGATTGGAGAAGGTGCTATGATGACTCAAACATGTCAAAAGTAGAGATTTCTTGCTGGATGATGCTCCAAGGTTGGGTACACCAATTGAAGTTGAGAGCAACCATATCAAAATGTTAGTTGAGAACAATCAACATTATACCATGCAGGAAATAGCCGACGTACTCGAAATATCCAAATCAATAAAGTTATTGGTGAAAATGAAAAATGTGCCTTATATTTTATGGAAAAAAACTAAATGGACTTTTTGGCTAACCCAGTATGTTATGATTTAAGGTCTAGTAGTGAATCGAACAACCCTGTTCCCTTCACCCTGTACTGCTTTTGCCCTAATCAATTGGTAAAACTGAATATAAATGGAATAATAAAAATAAAAGAAAAATAGAAGAAAACTAGCATAGTGTCACTGGACCAGCTCTTTGGTTGAGGCTGGCCCTGTTTCGGCACAATCTTTGACCTCTAGGCTTTTGCTTCATGCAGCAAGGAATTCAAGAGTGAGCCAGATGAGCACAAAAGCAAGCTTTTTTTAGGCAGAGAAAGAGACTCTAACACACTGCTCTGAAAGCAGCAAATGTGCACATCCTAGTGGACTCAGGTGAACTCATGAGTGAGTGGTGGCATCGTCAGTCAGTTCTTGGAGTTTTAAGTGTTTCCAAGTGTGGGTGGTTTTAAGCTTTGAGGCACCACATTTTGACTCCACCTTCTGGTTGTGAGGGGGTCTTGTTCCTAATACGGTCCATTATGGAAGTTTCAAGATGTTAGTCTCCCTTGGCCTCTTTCACTTGCAGTGTCAGTTTTCATAATAATGATGGTATAATGAGCTTTGGGGTCATTCTCTGGTCAGTTTTCTCTCCATTTTGGATTGGTCTGGGTTTAGCCAGTTCTTTTTGACAATGGTGGAAAGAGTCCTAGCAGCTCATTGACTTGTGATATTGGAGCCTACTTCCTCATTCTTCTTGTTGGGATTTTTCCCTAACATTTTTCTGTCCTTCCTCAATAGATTAGAGCAACAACAAAATCTGAAGGATGAAATTTACAAGGTGGGAAAGGCTAGAGGAGAAGGAGGAAGAGGGCTATTGGAGGTAATTTTGTAGATCTGTAAAGCATCTCCAGTCTCTTTGAAAATCAGTTCCTTTTTGAGAGTTAGTTGCCTAACCACCTTACCATCTCCAGTCCTTCTCTCTCTGAGTCTCTGTTTAATTTTCCTGTCACAATGGAACTTCAGGGCTCCTAGTAAAAGACTGAGTTTACAAAACTAAAGAGATCGATGTTTTAGTCTTTCAGGCAGACTCAGGAATGCCAGGCAGCCTTAGGTTGTTTTCAAATATAAGTAATTGCTCATATGTCTTTTGTTGATTTATGAGCAACTAGCAAGGTATGCTTAACAGTTTAATAAAAAGAGAGAAAACGGTGATGCTATTATTTTAGTTAATGTTTTCCAGTTAACTACATCTATTTTAGGATGACAGATAATTATAATAAACATTGTACTTAAATTTACATGTAGTATTTGATTTTAAAAATTCATGCAAATTACATTATAAAAATAGAATATTGTTTTCATATGGATTGAACTTTACATCCAGTTTTTCTCTCTTTTTAATTTTTATAAAATTATGTTCTCTATTTCAAGCCCATTGGTTTTGTCTCCCAACTCTTTTGCCATATAGGGCACTGATCAAGTGTGATCTATGAACATGTACAGAGGTATTTTCAATGGAGAAACCATCTAGTTAAAGATCTCTGGTCTTCTGGCACATACGACTCATAGTTGGTGCTCTGTGCTTACTATAGGACATTTCCCCTTTGAGGACACGAAGATTGATCCTTGGGTTTTGATGGTCCTCATGCAGGACCATCTGTTAAAGAGTTCCCATCAGCCATTCACCTAATAGTTTTTACATGATCATTATTGCTTTAGAAGTTTAAAAATGGTGATTTTCCAGTTCTATCAATCATTTAGCATTGATCAGCTGGTATTATTCTATAGACAGAAACTTTCCCAGTAAAAGAACTGAGAAATATATACTTAACTCACTGTACTGATGAGAAAAACTGAGTGTTTTCCTGTTTTTTTTTTTTTTTTTTACCTTTCTGGGGTGCCTCTTTTTCTTGGTTTAGAATTCCTCAACCTTACCATTCTATTCTCACCCATGTTAGTGCTTCATAGTTAAAAATGTAGACTCTGAAATTAAAGAGGCCTGCCACCTTGAAAAGTTAATTTATCGCCTCTCAATCTCTACTCACTCAGTTGTAAAATTATGAGTCCCAATAGTAAATGCCTCATAATAGTATTTTACAGATTAAAAGAGATAATTCTATAAGGATTAAATAATATAATGCATGTAAAATCCTTAGCATATTGCCCATCCCCAAGCAGGCATGCAACATACACTTCCCATTTTATGTATCACTTATCCCACATCTTGGAAAGAGCTTTTCCAAGAGTTGAGTAGTTTGTTACTTGGGCAACTGTATTTTTTGCAATTATCTCAAGTGTAAACCATACTCTTACAGAGATGGTTTGTGGACTTCGAACAAACAAATCTAACTGGAAAAGCAGTGAGAATCCTCACAGTGCAGACAGTTCACCCCTGAATGTCTCCCACGATGTGAGTAAATGCAGGGGGGAAAGCAGGGATCTGTGGCCCAAAGAGAGGGTAGGAGTGCCTGCTGAACTCACTGGGTGACCCGGGACCCTGAACCTGCTGCTCACCCTGCTGTTCTACTGGTTGCCGAGAGAATGCTGCCCTCCCTTTAGTTATACTCAACTTACCTGTGATCATAAGGTGGTTGGGCTATTGAAGAAAGCTTCCCAGACCTTTGAAATTCAGTCCCACATGTGTACACACATACACACACACACCTAGTATTTGCTGATTGATTGATTTTAGGGAAAGCACTGCTTTCCAAAAATACCTTAATCACAGCATGATTATAGGTTTCCTCTCCTCCCTTTTACAAACAATCCTTTTTTCTTACAATTTTTTTACATGCTACCAAAAATTTAACAGATACTACTCTACTAAATGCCTGAGTTACTTTCTTTCTTTTTAAAAAAAAATATTTTATTTAACTTTAGAGGGGAAGGGCAGGAGAGAGGGAGAGAAACATCAATGTATGGCTGTCTCTTGTGTGTCCCCTGCTGGGAACTGGCCTGCAACCCAGGCATGTGCCCCAACTGGGAATCAAACCATGATCCTCTGACTTGCAGGCCCATGCTCAATCCACTGAGCTACACCAGCCAGGGCTAAGTTACTTTCTTTAATAAAGTGTGCAAGTGTGTATGTGGTGAAGGTGGGAAAGCAAGGAAAGACTTTTTTAGTGTGCTTTTTTAGTGTGGTGGCAGGTATGCTTGATTTGGTCCTAGCAATACCAAGTAGTCTGAGATTCCTGGGTTCTTCCAGCCTCAGAGGAGCACCAGCAGGAGGTGGTACACATGTGGAGTGATGAGAAGGACATGATATTTCTTCATACTGTAAATTCCCTAAGTACAGGGTGAGGTCTTAGTCTTCCAGTCTGCTACATCAAAATACTGTAGACTGGACGTAAACAACAGAAATTCATTTCCCATAGTTCTGGTGGCTGGAAGTGAAAAATCAAGACACCTGCAGATTCCGGGTCTGGTGAGACCCTCCTTTCTGAAAGAGGAACATGGGACAAGAAGAGGACACTCTCTGTGGCCTGTCTTGTAAGGGCATGATCCTGTCCTGACCAAAGCACCTCTTGAACACCCCACCTCTAAACACCTTCAAATAGGGCATTAGATTTCAACACAAGAATTTTGGAAGGACACAGAAATTCAGTCTGTAGCAGGACCCCATCTTATTCCTCCGTAACACCAGTGCCTAGCACACACATGACCTTAAAGCAATGTTGGGGGAATTGTATTGAAAACAAACTGTGGCTATTTTCTAAAGCCAAGACAGTAAAGACCTAAGTCAAATGTCCCAAGAGAGAAGATTCTCCTCTTTCCAGAGAAGCAATTTCTCCATGTTAGAGTTTACACCTGTCATTACATTTTACTCTTCATTTACACCATTTTTTTGCCTTTTCATTTTTTAAAACATTTTTTATTGTTCAAGTACAGTTGTCTCCACTTCCCTCCCACCATTCTTCCCCGACCTCGGCCATCCCCACTTCCCACCCTTGATCCCTACCCTTTTCAAATTCCGCTCAACTCTCCTACAGTATTCCTTTGATATTCATGCCATAAAAATATTTAGAGTATGTCTTCACTTAGGCAAACAATACTTAGGCTTCTTTAATCTTACCTCATAAGTCTGTCTCTCTGTCTCCATCACTTTTGCCTCTCTTTTCTGGACCCTGTCCAGCTTCACTGCATTAAGACATTGTAAAGGCTGCCAAAATGAAGTTCAGGATTCCTGAGCTGGGGACAGCTGCCCTGAGAGTGAGATACAGCGTCTCTGTTTGTATTCCTAATGCAGCAATTAGAGCATTGTGTCCTTAGTTTTCCTTGGATGTTTACATATTTATTTCCCTTGATATTTATATTTTCGTATTTATCTTTCTAGACTGAACACTTTTCCAGGGCAGGACCAAGATTCATTTTTATATGCTCAATATTGGGGTTGAAGCATAATAGGTGCTAAATAATAAGTATTAACTAAGTAAGTAGAGTGATATAAAGTATCACTGACTCCCCCATCTTCTGCCAGTGTTTCTTTAATTAGAATGATTTGAATTGGTCCTAAATGACATGGATTCTGCCTTTTCATTTTTTCTGGCCTTGTCTATGAGTAATATCAGATCACATTCAAGTTCAGGGAAGATAAACTGTTCTTTTACTCCTTTAATTTCTTCTCCTTTACTATCAAATATTTAAATTGTTTACATGGTGCTTGGTTTTGTATATGGGTTTTGTTTACTGTTACTTTTTCAAAAGTCTGACACAGCCTGAAGAAATTGATATAGTGAGCTAAAAAGATAGACTAGTAATAGTCCATTTATACTTTTACAACTTTTATTTTGTGATTTTGGATTTTTTCTGCTATTACAAGAGAACACTTTCCAGACAATTTTGAAACAAGACAATTAGATGGTATTTAATCCAGTAATGTTTGCATTTTATTATCTGTTTTGTAAGTATAAAAATAGATGAAATATAAATTCTGAGACTCATATCAAGACTTCCAAGAGCAGCAACAGAATCTTTTAAATTACCCCTTCCTGCATTTCAGCTCCTGAAAATATTTATTATGTGTTTATTCAATTATGAACTTATCTTGTCAGAAACCATCATCGGTTTTTCCAGAGAGCTCCAATCACATACTTTCTCATGTCTCATCGAATATTTAGGCGCTGGTACAGCAGCTATTGCTGGACCACATTATTGCTGGAGCTGCTGAGACACTGGAGATTTGCTTATCACAATAATATGGTGGCATGTTCTGAGTGGAGAAGTATTTGCCTTCTATATTTTCTGACTGTATATTCAGCAGTGACAACAAGAACATCCTCTGCATATTTCAAATAATAACAGACCAGCTAGTTTTATATTTTTTTCTTAAATCCTGGTGACTTACAGGTTACATGGTTTGTGTGTCTTTCCCCTCTAGCTGGTGGTCTGAAATGTCCTAGGAATCCATGTTTAACTTAAGTGTGAAAAGCACACAGATTTTTTCCTCTAGTACAGTTCTCCAGCTGTGTCTGAGTTAAGAAAATAGCTGTCTTCACTGCTTTTAAAACCACACCCTTGTCACTGTGCTGTCATGAGTCCCGATTTAGTTTTAAATGAATCATGGGAAGGAATATGTATCTAGCAATTATCGCACCAAGTTCCTGCGAGCTCCTTATACACACCCCCTATGTTATCAGAGACATCTCCCACGCTGCCGAGGCTGACTCCAGAAAGAGTCAGACCATCGCTACCAATTTGGTAATTGGTCATATGTAAAAGGCATTGGTTTGGGCAACAGCTTGTTAGAAAGCAACCATGACCTCTATTGATCTCCACTACACTCAGTACAATTAATAAGATGTTCTTGCTTTAGGCACGCATTCTTTGCTTGGGGAAATTTGGGGATCTTGTCGGAAAGGGATAGAAGATGATGGGATGCCAGGGAATGAGGGAGAAGTTGACATCAATCAATCAACAGCCTAAGTGAATGACAAGGGTGGGTTCCCTTTAACTTTCTACTTGTCAGATACTGAAATAAATGACTGTGCCACTGTTGGCATCACCAAAACATATCTGCTGATACCTTTGGCAGTTTACCTCTTAACTGAGTTCCATTTATCATTTTTAGCCTCCATCAGGGCTTTCATATTCCTGTTGCAGGTTATTACCAATGGAGGAATGTGGATAAAGTGTTTGTCTCCAAGTCCGTGTGTATGTGTATGTGGTTCGTGCTCTTTTTAAATGACAAGCTCCACAACTGGGACAGAGAACAAATGCTTCTAATTTCCCTCTTGGACATCTCAGTTTAATGTGAACTAAAAAGATGACAAAGAGGGTAAAAATGCCATCAACAATGAGTGACACTGATAATATCCTCCAAGGAGGGGAGCAGGGAGAAGACAAAACAAATCAATCCTCATGCTTTGTGTTTCTTTCCATGCTGTAGAAATACAATGACATGTTCTGACACCTGCATCCCCGGAACGGAACCAAGTTTTGATCAGCATCCCGACTGGGCCAATTTAGTCTTAAGCAGTTGTTTGTCACTGTCTGTCGTGGCAGCGTGAACAGATATTACATATTTATTTTCTTTTGTTGGGACCCCTAGTGGCACTTGAATTTCATAAATGAAGGTCCTTTGTCCTAGGCTTTAAGTCTGTAAGTTTAGTAAGGAAGTAGAACATGACGCTTCCACTTAAACATAAACATGTATACAGACCTGCCATTATTTGAATTCAGTAGCTGATTTTTCTGTTTCTTCATCTATCTTCTTTGTTAGGTTTTTGCTATAGGCTCAGACAATTCAAAACTATAAGCCTACATAATGTGTTTTATTATTCCAAATCTCCTGACTGTAGCTTGTGAAACATAGCTGAAAATTAATTTCAAAATACACTTAAATAATTTTTCATGTATGTAATTTCATTGAAATGATTTTTTTTGCAATATTTAAGTGGATCAAGCTTTTTTATCCCAGCTTTCAAGACCCTCAATTATCTGGCAAGGTAGACTTTCTAATCACGTATTTTGGTACCCTCTAGGGTGACCAGCTAGGCCATCTATATTACTAATACCTGAGGGAAAAGACTTTGATGTCACAGTGTTTTGAGTTTGAATCATGGCTTAAATATTAACTTTGTGACCCCAGGTAAATTATCTACTTAAAATTCTCTGATCCTGGAATCTTTATCTTTAAAATGATTTAATAATAAATCAGCATATTATTATAAAAATGAAATAAAATATTATGCTTAAGATACATGGCTTAGTATCAGGCTCATGGTACTTAGCCAATGAAATGCCAGCCAGATCCTGTATTTCTCTCTTGAGCTTCTATTCTTGCTGTTTATTTTTTCTAGAGATATTCTTCTCCATTTTTCAAGTCTAAATCCTACCATCATATTCCACCAGAAATTCTTCGTGCTACAGGGAGCATATTGATTCTTCTCCTATGATTTCTTAAAACATTTTAGTAACTATCTCTTTAGCCACAAATAGAATTTGTAAAATGCTTTTTCTTAGATTAGACATTCAGTGAGGGCCGAGAGCATGCCATACACATTGCTGTCTCCTTTCTAGCCCCTAACATGATGCTCTTACTGAGTAGCTGTGCCACAAAGGTTTGCTGAGGGAAAGTGTTTATTGATAGATGTCAAGCACTGACTGACAGATAGACTGCTTCATGTGGGTTCTGATTAACCATACAGTTTGAAAATCTTCATGCACAGTTGACTCTGAGTTCTCATCTTCTTTCCCCAAAAGCTTCCAATTTGTTGGTAAGGAATTAATTTTCATTTGTTAAATTATAATTTAGCATGGCTTTGTATGTAATGTGTGAGGCTTTCATCACTGTTTGAAGACACATAGTCAATGAAATACATCATTTTATGGATGAATAAGGAGCAAACTATCTTCTTTGAATGTTGGCTAGATCTTCTATTTTTTTAATCCCATAAACCCTGTTGTCCACACTGTCACACTGCATTGTTATGTTTTTATATTCCTTTCTATATTATTAGAATTTTCAAGACAAAGGCCATGACATTCTCCTTCATATATCTTTTATTTGCCTATTACATAGCAAGTATTCAATAATGTCTGTTGAATGATTGGATGAATAAATCAATGAGAAGGTTCTGATAACAGAGAAAGCCTTTCAATATAATCAGCATTAAATAAGTTAGAGAAAGCAATGACATTTCTTTAAGTGAACGATGGATCAAATTGGTGATATTTGAACCAGACCCACAATGACTCCCAATATTCCCAATCCTGCACAACACATATGAAAAGTATTAAAAAATGTTTGTTGAAAAACCAAGGCAAAAAGGAAGTGAAAAATAAATGTACAACTGAATGAATGAACTGAGGTCCAGAGAACTGAAGTAGCCTGTCCAAAATTGCATAGCTAATAAAAGGCTAAGCAGTCTTTCAGAACCAGGTTCCTTCCCAGTAAAACCCTATTACTCCCACCCCATTGTTTCCATATTCCTTTGTATATCTGATGATTGACTTATTGCATTCCTACTATTTGCTTACTTTTGTCTATTTATCCAACTAGATTGAAAACTCTCCGAGAGCCAGAACTGTGCTGTAGTGATCCCTGTAAACCTGCATTCAAAATAATAAATTGGTCACTAGCAAAAAAAAAAAAAAGTAGAAAATTCCTCCTTTTTTTCTTGTCAAAGAACTGTCCAACAGAACCTTCTGCATTGATGGTTACAGTCTATAATAAACAGTAGCCACTAGCCACCTGCGTTATTGAGCTCTGGAAATGGGATTGGTGTAAATAAGGAACTGAATTTTAAATGCTGTTTCATTTTAATTTAAAAAGCCATGTGTGGCTACTGGCTACCTTCTTATATAACACAATCTTATACAATACTTGCTTTTTTGATGCCTCAGATTGTCTTCACAAAAATACACTGAATTCCCCTTCCTTCTGTTACCACATCATGAACACACAATGGAAAATTGCTTCACTTCTTCCAGAACCATTTCTGTCTTCATCATATCACATTATTTGGCTTTTTCCCTTTTTCCCCCAGCATGGAGCTCAATTGTTTCAAACTCTAAAGTACTTTATTCTGATTTTGACCCCATTAGAAACCATGCTTTCCATAGCTACACCCTGTTTCATTTCCTTCCCTTCAGGTTTTCCTAAAGTCCTTTTTCCCCTCTTATGATCCAGAGGATTCCCAATATTCCTATGACTGAAATTGAGAGTAGGTGCACAGGAAGATGAGCAAAAAGCTGGTCCTCAAAAACTGAGTTACTGACTAGACAGAGAATAATGAAGGGAATCCAAATTGTTTAGATTTGTTGGAGGGTAGGAGAAAAGAAACTGCCAAGGAGAAGAGTAAGTACCTGATGAGTACTGACAGCAAATATTTAACAAATGAGCACCTACCAAGTATCAGGCCCTGAACTCAACGCATATGCACTTCTAGATTTACTGCTTATAATAGCATGTTTTCACAAGATTTATTCATACTGCCATTCTCCTTTTACTGAAACTAATACCCAGATGACAATCTCAAGTAACCTGGAGGGCAAAGGGCTGTCCAAAGCTTAGAACCAAGGTCTGCCTGCCTCATGTCTTAAACTATGGACATTTTGCAATTCTTACATGAGAATTTCTTTTTCAAAATGACAGTGTGTAATGAGTACTGGGTTGTTAATAGTCTCTTTCTTCTCCAGAATTTTACTTTTATGATTAAGTTCTAGTGCCTTATTATCCTTCCAGACCCTTCTGAATCTAATTTCTATTATTTTTCAATGTATTTGCTTTTTTCTTTCAGTAACACACCCAAACTCCATTAAAAAGGAGCATTGTTGTTCTTGCAGTTCACATCAAATAACAAATATTTGGTTGATGCAAAAAATTTGTCATTAGAAATTGGCTATCTGCTTCTCTAATCTCCTTAAAGTGCCATATCAAATTGGTAGACCCTATCAAAATGTTAAGGAAAGAATTTTTATTGTGAAAAAGTGATATTAAAGGTTTATATCCTTTTCTTGTGGCCTAATAAAGAATATTAATGGCAAAACATGCAAAGGATTAATAGTCCTTCCTGCAGAAGCTCAGTTAATAGCAATCCTGAGGAATTCCACAGGCAAAACTATGAGACCTACAGTATCTTTATAGGCATAAATAATTTGGTTTTTATTCTCCTTAAAGGAAAGCCTGTCACTCTAAAGGCAATTTTTCTCTTTGATCCTTTGTACTGTAATTTCATGAACTCATAGCAATGCACTCTCCCACATAGGGTGTGTTCTTTTCTCTCTCCTTGCAAACAATTTCTCCCCACCAACCAGTCCACAAAAATGAACACACTTCTGAGAGAGTTAGCATTTACTTCCTCTTGTGTGTTCAAGATATGTTTGGAAGCATTATATCCAAATATGAGACAAAATCAAGGCAATATTTAAATGAAGAAGTTTCTTAAGTGCCTTCAAACCCTAAACTCAATCTCTTAGAGGAATATTAGCAGCCACTGATCCAGTTCTCCTGCCTTATAAATAGACTGAAGCCCAAGCTCATAAGGAATTGTAACTATTATAGACTGTT